>PVKZ01009396.1:0-11294 GCA_004027375.1 Macroglossus sobrinus
ATGAGATGGTTTTGGTTTTGTTTTGTTTTGTTTTTAAATTCCACACAGAAATGAAAACATACTATATTTGTTTTCCATCCTCGTCACAAATAAAAAAGATGTTATTATTTTTTATCGCTGCATGGTTATGGAATATATTTGAAGATGAAATTACTCAGACTTATTTTCTGAAGATATTAGAAATCAAAACAAAGAAATTATACCCTTATTTAAGAATTTAGATTAAAAAATTTTACACAACATAGTAGCAAATCACTGAGTATTACCTTAAAATGATAAATCATTCATGACCAACTATGGTTATTCCAGAAATGTAATATATAATTTCAGGTTGGGCTTTAATATTATTTATCATATACCAAATAAAGAAAGAAAAAATATATGATCATCTTGATAACAGAAATGTGTTTAGTTAATAAAATTTAGTTTCTATTCCTGATTGAAAAAAAGAAAAAAAACTCTTAGATACTCTTAGATAGCATCTTAACATGTTACAGAATACATTTTAAAATTTAAAAGTTGATATCAAAGGTAAAAGTAGAATACAAATGTCATTTTCAGTAAAGCCAAGAGTGAGCAAAAAATAGTTGTATCTTAATGTTTAAAAGAGTCATTCTTTTTAAATGTCAATTCTCCTCAAATTAATTTATAAATTTTTATGAGTCTATTAAGTGTTAAAATTATTAAGAATATTGGTTAGGAGATTAAATGAGAAACAGGCAGAGTTTTTGAAAAATGAGGTGTGCTTTCACTTATTAGGTATTAACAAAAATAATAGAAAAATAATTAAAGTATACTGAAACAAGTATAGGAATAATAGGAAGGACAATGAGACAATGTAAAATCCATAAAGGGACTCAGTATCAATATGTGGTAAAAGTTACTTTTCAATTCCAATGGAAAAAAGATAAATTCTTCAATAAATGTTTGAAAATATTGCTCCAATAAATGTTTAGTGAAGTACTATTCATATGTAAAAAATCACAAACAACTAAAATGCCTAAGGCTACGAAATTTGTTATATGAATTATAACATATTTGTGCAATTAAATGCATCCAGTCATTTTAAATTATGTTGCCAAAGAATATTTAAATTTATAGAAAAATATTTATTGCACAGTGTAAATTAAAAATAAAAGCTGACCAAATAATGAGTACTGTAAACATTTACTTTTGCAATCCGTCTAGTTTGTGTATTAGAGAGTGAGAGAAGACCAGAAGGATATATAGTAACTAAAATATTAAGATTAGTTATCTATACATGGTAGTTTTGTTATCCTTTTATTGAAATATGATAGATAATTAGTTGTTTGTACTTACATTATAGAATTCAATGAGTTTATTTTTATAATTATAGTGGGCATACAATAATATACCAATTTCAGTTGTATAGCATATTGATCAGAGACCCACATAACTTGCAAAGTGATCACCCCAGCATAACTAATACCCCTTTTCCTCCTTACATATTTATTCCAAAATTATTAACCATCTTCTCCATGCTACACGCTACATCTCTATGTCTACTTGCAACTATTTGTACTTTTTAATCCCTTTGCCTTTTTTTGTTCCCCCAACTCCCCTCCCATTTAGTATCCCTCTAAATATTCTCTGTATCTATGAGTTTATTTCCACTTTTGTTGTTGTTGTTGTTAGTTTTGTTCTTTAGATTCCACATGTACATTAAATCATGCAATATTTGTCTTTCCCTATATGACTCATTTTATTGTGCACAATACCCTCTAGATTCATCAAGACAATATTTTTTTCCATCCCCTTCCTTTTAGTCTGTGTGTCTTTTAATCTGAAGTGAGTCTCTTATAGGCAACATATGTAGGGGTCTTGTTTTCTTATCCATTCAAACATCCTATCTTTTTGGTTGGAGCATATAATTATTTTCTATTTGAGGTACTTGTTGATAGGAAAGTAGTTATCATTCTTTGTTTCTGTTTTGATACATGTTTTTCCTTCTTAACATTTGGCATTTTATTATGTTGTGTCTTGGTGTGAGCCTCTTTGAAGTCATCATTTTGGGGACTCTCTGAGCTTCCTCGGGTTGTATATCTATTTCCTTCACCAGGTGAAGAAAGTTTTCCATCATTTCTTCAAATAGCTCTTCAACATCTGGTTTCCCTTCAGATACACCAATGTCATGGAAATTTTTACCTTTAAAAGTGTCCCATAGGCTCCTTAAATTATTATTATAATCTTGGATTCTTTTTCCTTGCCATTCTGACTGAGTGTCCTTGGCTTTTGCATCTTCTGTATAGGTTATTTGATCCTATTCTTTATTCACTTTGTTTATTCCATTTAATATACTCTCATCTGAGATAATGTGTTCTTCATTTCTGACTGGTTCCCTTTTATAATTTCCATTTCTATTTTTATGTTTTTTATCTCTTTGTTGAAGTTCTCACTGAATCCATCTACACTTCCCAAAAGTTTGTTGAACATCTTTATAACCAGTGTTTTGAACTCTGCATCTGTTACTTGATACCATTATATCTGGATCTCTGTTCTCTTCTCTCATATGGTTTCTGCTTCTTTGTCCTCCCATTTTGACTGCCTTTCTGTGTCTGTTTCTATGTACTAAGCAAAGCTTCTAAGTCTCTTGGTCTTATTAGTGTAGATTTGTGAAGCAGGTGTCCAGTGGCATTGTCCTAAGAAGGGTTCAGCTGCAGGTCAAATTTATCCCAAGCTCTGTCCCTATGGCCCCACCTATTAAGATTCCGTAAGCAATCCACAGATGTTGCGCTAATAGTTACTTCAAAAGGCCACACCACAAACTGAGGCCAGCTGCCTCCAGTGTGAGTCTAGGCACTGCTTAGCAACAAGCACCTGACTAGGATACACCTAGATGTGGCTTGGGTGGGGCAGTGAGTTGGGGGAGGCGGAGTTTCAGGGAATCCTCTAAGCTGAGGGACCGCCGTTATCTAGTGTGATATTGTCAGGGCTATGGTGGTGCTGTGTCTGCACACTTAGAGTAGAAAGAACTCAAGAGGGAACAATGGATACCTGCAGCACTTCTGTACAGAGCAAGTCTCGCCTTGGCCCGCACTCTGACAATGTCTCCCTGTAAGTCCCTGGTGTCTCCTGCACGTAACCAAATAGGCACTGGTGCTCAGAGTAAGCAAGTCCATCACCCCAAAACTCCACTTGCAGATGCAGCCCCTTTAAGAGGCTTCTGACACTACCACTGCCTGTGTCTCACTCAGCCACTGGAGACCTGTCAGCCCTGCATCCTCGCCCCGTCCTACCTTCTGCCGATGCAAGGTGATTTCTTGGATTTCTCCCTAGTTGTATGGCTTGTTCATCTAGATCCCAGGTGATTTTTTTCTTGCTGCTGCTTCTTGTTTCCATCACAGCTTTGGTTTTGTCACCAGAGGGATGAACAGAGCCTCTATAATCTATGCCATTTTTTTCCCACCTCCTATACATGGTAGACTTTTAATTAATTTTTATTTTCTTCTGTGAATTCTCTATACTTACTAAATATTCAATATAATAATATATGACTTTTCAAATAAATAAATAAAATAAAGTAAGAAAGTTAAAGCACACCAGAAAATTAATATAATCTATAATGCAAAATCTACTGAGAAACATTGATGAATATCTTCTAATGACCATTTTTATCAATAATACTAGCTAACATAACTGCCTGGACAAAAGTTGTTTTTTAGGTCAATACTTATCACTATATTTAGAACACTCTCTGCCTCTGAACATCAGCTGTCAAAAACTCGAAAGCCCATGAAAAGGAAGATACATGAGTGGTTGATAAGTACATAAAAGGTACCAAACCTCACTATTCTTTAGAGAAGTGCTACTTAAAACTGTAATCAAACAATGCAATACATCAACAAGAATATTTAAAATTATTAAGACTGGCAGCACCAAAAGTCAGTAAAGATATGGAGCAAACAGAAACTATATATACTGCTAATGAAAGAATAAGATAGTACAATTTAGAAGAATATTTGGCAGTTTCTTATAAAGTTAAACATACATCTACCCTATGACTCAATAGTTCCACTAGGTATTACCCAAGAGAAGTGAAGTCATATTATACAAATAGATTTATACAAGAAAATTTGTATCATCTTTATTCATTAATGCTAAAGATTGGAAACTATCAAATGTCCATCAAAAAGATAATAGATTTAAAAAACCTGTGATATCTTCAGACAAGGGAATACTATTCAGGAATAAAAAGAAATGAACTACTGATATATGCAGCAACGTAGATGAACCTCAACAGCATTCTGTTGAGTGAAAGAAGACAGACAGAAAAGAGTTTTTGTATGTTATTCCATTCGGATTAAGTTCCAGACAAGACAAAATTTCTCGGTAGTGACGGAAATTGGAACAATGGTTTTCTGTGGCACTGGGAAGGGACCAGAGAACTCCCTGGATGTTGGCAGTGTCTTCTATAAATGTGTGGGTTATATTGTGTGTGTCATCCCTTTGTCAAAATACATTAAACTGTAATGCTTACGATCCACTGATTTACATAAAATATATATCAATAAAAATAAATATGAAGGGGCAAAGAAAAAAGACCATTAAGCCCTGACACCTTTTCTGATCTCCACATGAAATTTAATTTTTTTTCCTATAAAGCTCCTTATCTAAGCCTCTCCTCTATTTATTCTTCTCTTCCACATTAGTTTATAAGCTGGGTCTTAATTTCTTTTTGTTTCTTTTTTTCAATCCAACATATTTTTGGCATAGTATCTTAGTGATCCAATCAATAGATGTATATAAGGAGAGCACTTACTAATACTGATCCAAACATTTCTCATCTTTCACAGTTCAAAGAGAATACATTTATACCAGCCCTGTGCTACAAGCATCCTAAAGACCACATTTTATTCAGCAATCTATACGTTTTTACTGAGATTGTAGTTTGGGTTTGGAGAAAGTCACTGTTGTTAAGGAATACATATGTACCTTCACTCACCACATACTTGTCTTCCAAATTGCAATCTGCTAACCCATGAAAAGTCCTCTAACAACTGTTATATTGTAAAGTCCCTGATCTAGTGGACTGATGGTGGTGAGAATCCTAACCAAACTGCAACAGGGATATGGCACTGAAGGAGATCTGAGCTTGTTATCCCAAAATGTCACTCTGCATAGTGACTATTTTGAGTTGACTCTTGAGAATCAGCAGATACAAAAAAAACTCTCTAACCTTCCTTCTTTTTCTTAAAAGTAAATGAAATTCCTACAGGAAAGACATCCTTCGTGTACCAGAAGAAAAGTAACATTCTTATTATCAAGGACAAGAAGTTAAGACCTAGAAAATTCTAGACAAATAGACCTTGTTAAGGTAATTCTGAACTACCTTTAACTTGACCACAATCACTTCTCTTTATCGAAAGAAATTATTAGTAAATCATATTTATCTTTATCACTACTGGTACCAAGAGCTACAAAGTTTCTTTTCATTATCTCCACTGCCTCAACACCTGTGTTCCATCCTGGCCACCCTGATTCTGCCATATGTTCAGGATCCACCATTCGGCTCTAACTCTGCTCTGACTATGCTACACGTTTTTTCTTTGCTTTGTGCAGAGGCTTCTATAAACCACCTCTTTGCTACCAGTCTCCTCCCCTGTCTAATCCAAACCTCAGCCTCAACGACCTTTCTAGAACCCTGATTGATAATCCCATTTATCTGCTGTCAGGGACAAGGAGAATTCCCTGCTTCTTATATTCCTTTAGTTCATATGGCCAGATAAGAAACAAAATTGACACAAGACTAGATTAACAAAAGAAAACCCAACTTCGTATGAACACATGAGAGGTCATAATAAAATGCTTAGAGTAGAAAATGAGGCTCAAAGAAATGATTGAATCAGGCACCATTTTATGCTTTATAGACAAACAACAAATCTGTAAGAAATTGAGAGGACAAGAAAAAGTGTTCATTAGGTATAAAACTAAACAAGTTTTGAGTATTAGGGAAAGAGGAATTTAAACAAAGGAGTAGATTTAAAAAGAGGCAACAAGATTTGTTTATACAGACTAATGGGCTCTGAGCTGTTTAACTAGTGATAATGGGTGTGTGTCTTCCAGGTGCAGAAAGAACATCTTTCACAAGGGAGATTTATTCCCCTCATTCAAGGAGATAAGAGAGGGTCAAGGTGCCCTTCTGGCACCAGCTGCTTGTCAAGTAATTTTAATTCAAAGTAATCAATATATTATTGTGGGATATTTGGGGATGTCCTGTCTTGGGCCTTGACACTGCCTGCAGGAGAAAATTAGAACTCCTGAGAATGGCCTGCAAAGCCTGTGACTCCAACCTGACTTTTGAACCTTACCTGAGTTTACCACTCCTCATCTGCCACACAAAACCCCATGCAGCTCAGAAAATCCAGGACTTTTTGAAGAAGTGCTAAACAATTTAAACACTATGGACATTTTGCCAACTGCTGTAGTTTCTTTTTTAATTATATTTCTTGGGGTGACATTGATTAGTAAATTATGTTTCAAGTATACAATGCTATAATACATCATTTATTTATTGCATTGTGTATTCACCACCCAAAGTCTAGTCTCTATCACCATAAATTTGACCCTTTTTCCCCTCTTCATTTTCCCCCACATCCACCCGCCCCTTTGATAACCACCCCTTATTGCTAGGCTTAAACAACTCAGAGCTGAAAAGTCTCTGTCTATAATTTGTTTGTTTATTTTGTTTGTTTTTTTATTGCTTTCTCTTTTATATCCCACATGAGTGAAATCATACAGTTCTCATTCGGTTTCGTCTGACTTATTTCACTTAGCATAATACTCTCAATATTCTTCTATGTTGTTACAAATGGCAGTATTTCATCCTGTCTTATACTATTGAGTAGTATTTCATTGTATACATGTACCACCACATCTTCTTTATCCAATCATCCATCAAAGGACACTTAGACTGTTTCCATGTCTTGACTACTGTGTAAAATGTTGCAATGAACATAAGGGTAGATATATCTTTATGAATAAATGTTTTCAAAATTTTGAGATAGATAACCAGAAGAGGGATTGCTATATCATATGGGTAGCTCTAGTCTTAATTTTGAGGAACCTCTATACTGTTTTCCATACATTCCCACCAGCACTGTATAAGGGTTCCTTTTTTTCCACATCCTCTCCAATAGTTATTTCTTATTTTATTAATAATAACCATCCTAACAGGTGTGAAGTGGTTTTGATTTGCATTTCTCCTGTAGCTAGTGAAGTTTAGCATCTTTTTATATATCTGTGTTCCACTCATATGTCTTTTTAAAATAGGATTGTTTTAAATAGGATAGCCCATTTTAAAATAGGGTTGTTTGTTATTTTGTTATTGAGTTATATGAATTCTTTGTATATTTTGGATATTAGCCCCTTATCAGAAGTGTTGTTTGCAAATATCTCCTGCCATTTGGTTGGTTGCCTCTTTGTTTTGTTGATGATTTCTTTTGCTGTGCAGAAGCTTTTTAGTTTGATATAGTCTCATTTATTTTTGCTTGTACTTCTCTTGCTTTTGAAATCAGAGTCATAAAACTTATGCAATCAAGGCCCATAAGTTTAGTACTTATGTTTTCTTCTTTGTGTTTTATTGTTTCAGGTCTTATGTTTAGATCTTTGATCATTTTTAAATAATTTTTATGTATAATTTATTATCACTGTCTAGTTTCATTATTTTGCATGTGGCTTTCCAATTTCCCCAACACCAGTTATTGAAGAGACATTCTTTCCTCCATTGTATGCTTTTGCATCATTTGTCAAAGATTAATACTGTTTTGATTATTGTAACTCTGAAATATAATTTGAATTCAGGGAATGTGATACCTCTGGCCTTGTTCTATTTTTCTCAGGATTGTTTTGGTTATTAGAGTCTTTTGTTTTCCATATAAATTTGATGATTTTTAGTTCTATTTCTCTGAAAAATTTCATTGAGATTTTGATGAGAGTACATTAAATCTGTATATTGCTTTAGATAATATGGCCATTTTAACTAAGTTGATTTTTCTAATTCATTTCTAATTCATTTCTTTGGATCTTTAATTTCTTTCAAAAATGTCTTATTGTTTTCAGTATATAGGTCCTTCAGATCCTTTAATAAGTTTTTTTCTAGATACTTTATTCTTTTTGTTGCAATCAAAAATGGAATTTTTTAAGTTTCTTTTTCTGATATTTTATTATTATTGTTAAAGAATGCAACATATTTTTGTACATCAATTTTATATTTCTGCAAATTTATTGTATATGTATTTATTGTATATGTACTGTATGTATTTATTGTTTCTAATAGTTTTTGGGTGGAATATTTATGATTTTTATGTAAAGAATCATGTCATTTGCAAAGACTGACCAATTTGGATGGCTTTTATTTTTTTCACTTACCTGATTGCTCTGGTTAGGACTTCCAGTACTATGTTAAGTAACGGTGGTGATATGGGCATCCTAGTCATATTTCTGATCTTAAAAGAAAAGCTTTCTTTTTTCATCATTGAGATGTATGTTAGCTGAGGGTTTCTAGTATATGGTCTTTATTATGTTGAGGTAGTTCTCTTCTATACCCATTTTAATCATAAATAGATGCTGTGTTTTGTCAGCATCTATTTATGATTAAAAGGGTAGAGAAAAAATGTGTTTTTTGCATCTAATGATATGATCATATAATTTTTATCATATATTTTGTTAATATGATGTATCACATTAATCAATTTGCATATGTTGAACCATCCTGGCACCCCTGGAATAAACCCCACTTGATTGTGATATATTATTTTATTAATATATTGCTGTATTCAATTTGTTAATATTTTGTTTAAGATTTTTGCATCTATATTCATCAGAGATATTGGTCTGTAATTTTCTTGCCAGATGTTGGTATCAAGGCAATGTTGGCTTCATAAAATAAAAAAAATATATTGCTTTATGTTCACTTTTTTGGAAAAGTTTGATAAGGATAAGTATATTCTTATATTATAGATGTATTCAAATATTCTTTGACTGGTAGAATTTTCTACTGAAGACATCTGGCTCTGGATTTTTACTTTTGAGGAGGTTTTTGATGACTATTTCGATTTCTTTACTGTTAATTGGTCTAATTAGATTTTCCAATCTTCATGATTCAGACTAGGAAGGTTATATATTTCTAAAAATTTTTCTATTTTTTTACAGGTTATCTAATTTGATGGTATATAGTCTTTCATAGTATTCTTGTATAATTCTTCATATTTCTGTGGTGTCTATTGCAACTTCTCATTTTTCATTTCTGATTTTGTTTTTTTTCTGTTTTCCTTAGTGAGTCTAGCCAGAGATTTGTCAATTTTATTAATCTTTTCAAGGAGCCAGCTCTTTGTTGCCTTATTTTTTATTGTCTTTTTGTTCTCTGTTTTGTTTAATTCTGCTCTGGTTTTTATTATTTCATTTCTCCTCCTGACGTTGGACTTTGTTCTTCTTTTTCTAATTTTTTAAGATGAAATGTTAGGTTGTTTGACATTTTTCATGTTTCTTGAGGTAGGCCTGTAATGATATATACTTTCCTCCTTTATCTCTAAAGGATAACTTTGTTAAATATATTATTCTTGGCTGGTAGTTTTTCTCTGCCAATAATTTGAACATCTGATTCCACTCTCTTCTAGCTTGTAGAATTTCTGATGAAAATTCCAATGATAATCTAATGGGGTTTCCTTTATAGGTTACTACCTTCTTTCCATGGCTGCATTGAGAATTCTATTTTTGTTATTAACTTTTGACAGATTTAATATAATGTGCCTTGGAGAAGGCATTTTGGATTGAGAGAATTAGGTGTTCTGTTAGTTTTTTGGATTTGAGAGTCTAGCTATTTTCATAGATTTGGGAAGTAGTTCTTGTGGATTATTTGTTTGAATAGGCTCTATTTTCTTCTACTCTTCTTCTGGTGTACACATTATTCTTATATTGATCTTTCTAATGACCTTTTTAGTAATAGTAAGTTTTTCAACTGTAATTTCTTTACACACACCAAATAGTATTAAATCTCCCTCATGCAATATTTTATCATCTTTGTAACTTTTGTGGCCCTAACCCCATTCTATATGCTTTTCCTCTTGAGGAGAAACATGCTTAGCTTTACTTCTATTTCATTTGTTTAAAATGTTCCACACTCTTAAATAAAAGATTATTCTTCCAAATGACCAATACTTTTTTGTACTTATCTTTTTTTTGCTTATGATGTTACCTCTGTCTAAAAATTTCTTGATATTCTTCTCCAACTAACTAGATATGACAGTTTATTCAAGATGAGGAGTACCAGTGCCATCTCAAATTTGCCTTTTTGGCATATGGAGAATTTTGAGCTAAAGGCAATTGAGAACCAGCAGGCTCAGGAAAGCTTTTTACTTTCCTCTAACTGCCTTAAAAATAATGTATAAATTTTATAGTTTCTAAAGGAAAGGAAATCCACATACATCAAGGAAATTTTCATTTTGTAGAGATATCACAAGAAAGAGAGCTACTCCAGGAAGACAACTCACCACTTGAGAGACTTTTATCTGCATAACCAAATCACTTATTTGCCATATGTTTTCTCCCTTCACTTTCCCATAATTTGCCTCCTCCATCCAGAAACCCCACATCTCTTTTTTTGTTGTTTATCCTATGAAGGTATGTAAGTGTCAATCATCTGGACACCTCCTTGTGCCACATTTTTCTTTGTAAAATCCCATGCATATATACATAATTAAAACTGATTTTTTTTCTTTTTCATGTGTCTTTTGTCAGTTTTATTTTGAGGCTCAGTCATAAACCCTAAGAGGGTAAAGAAAGAGGGTTTTCCCCTCCCCTACAAAGGCCACCCTAAACATTACTTCTTCTTCAAAGTTTTTCTCTCTTGATCTTATTAACACATTACCTTACACATGAGTAAGAAGTTAAATTTACTTAATTTCCTTGTTATTTTCACTAAGAGAAATTCAAAATTGAAGATATATCCATATTAAGGCTCTAGAGGTAAGATTTTTATGGTTAAACAGTCCACTTTTGTTCCCATTTAGTAAGTTGCCAAAGTTTCACTCTACTTTTCCTTTTGCATTCTTATTGCCTTTTATGACTACTCCCTTGAAACTTAATGTACTCTTATCTCACTATACAGATAGGGGTATCCCACTTTTCAGGCCCTGGCTAATTATCATTATGGATTGTTGAACAGGGAAGAAAAAAAAAGGAAGAGAGAAAGGAAGAAAAGGAGGGAGGGAGGGAGGGGGAGAGAGAGAGAGAGAGAGAGAGAGAGAGAGAGAGAGAGAGAGAGAGAGAGAGAGAGA
>PVKZ01009397.1:0-11271 GCA_004027375.1 Macroglossus sobrinus
GGCTCCCAACAAGGTGCTGCCCTCCTCTGGCCAGTGTGACTCTGTGACCTGGGGTGTGGTTCATGATGTGTGCTTGAAGTTCACTGGTCCCACTGCACACCTGCAGATTGGGATCCTGTCGCTCTGGTCACCTGGGTCCCCCATGCTCACTGGGTCCCATCCTTGCCTCAGTATCCCCACCATCCTAGCAGCTGCCTCATTTTCCCATAGATGTCTTTTTGCTTGAGTTCACCAGCGTTCATCTGTTCAGACCTCACAAACACCTCCCACGGAGGAAAAGGAAGATGGGCTCTCTTCAGCCCAGTGCCTCTCACTATGTCCGTCCCCTGGCTGGACGTTACAGGGACCACTTGGACAGGCCCCGTCATCCTTCTTTGTTGGAAATGGATATGTCCAAGTAAACGGCCAGCCCTGAAGTCCCTTTTCTCTTAGCCAAGGAGCACCCTGCACCCGAAGTGTTTCTATCGTGGTGGTTCAGGCTGGTACCTCACCCCTTGCCCCCAGAATCCTACCTGTTGTATTAATTCCACAGCAAACCATCACGTCCTCGTCTGATTTTCATACACACAGACATGGCAGATCGTCCTGTCTCAAGTAACTTTGCAGAGTGGTCTTTTTCTCATCAAGAGTCACTCCTGAAACAGAAAATCCAGATAAGAAGGCAGGGGTGCCACTGTGTGCAACGCAGGAACGGCAAGAGAAACCGACTCCCCCGTGTCGCAGTCTGGAAGCTTCCACGAGACTCAGCTCGGAGGGGGCAGCTGGCTGATGCGAGGCCCCGCTGTAAGTCTGTGGCTTCCGGTGATGCGATGGTGACCTGGACACTGGCTGTGTCACCCCTCCCCTGCTGCTCCCTAACAGCAGCCCCTTTGGGGCTTAGCAGGATTCTATGCTCAGCAGAGCTTGCGCTGGGGCTGTTGCCCAGCTGGCACTCGTGATGCTTTTTGATCAAGGGCCTGGCATTTTCGTGTTGTACCAGGGGCCCTGTGGATCGTGCAGCTGCTTCTGCCTAACGGCCTCCCACAGATAGGCCTTTGGGCTGCAGGCCACCAGTCTCCGCTGTCCCACAGCAGAACTGGTAACCTCGTATGGGATCATGGCATGTCCGCCTCCCAAGAAGACTTGACACAGAGCAGGGGCTCCTGCAAAAGATGGTGACTGACTAACCTGTAAGATCGGGGTGCGTGGAGCCAGACAGACTCTTCCCCCCGGCTGAACCCAGGGTGGCCAGGGGACCTGTGCAGAGAACCCGCTCCTCATTATAGGGCCGCTTCTGGCAGTGATCGGAGATTGCGGTTGTCAGCATTCAGGACGGGCTTCTGTTGGCTTTGTGCGCTGAGTGCATTGTGCAGACCGCACAAATTAGTGTTCTTGATGCTGGAGCCCGAACATCTGAGACCGGGGTACTGGCAGGGCCGGTGCCTTCCGAGGCGCTCTCCTTGGCGTGTGGGCGGCCACCTTCCCCCTGTGTCCTCACTGGGTCATCTCTCTGCTTGTCTGGGTCCAAGTTTCCCCCTTCTCCAAGGACCCCAGTGAGGCTGGCGTAGGGCCCAGCCTAGGGACCTCATTTTAACTTCTTAATTGCCTCTTGAAAGACCCTGTCTCCAAATATAGTCACCTTTTGAGGTATTGCGGGTCGTCAGGAAGTCAACATACAAATTTTTATATTTTTTTTGGGGGGGGGACACAATTCAGCCCATCCCAGGGAGTTTTCTGGACACTTAAGTGTGAATAGCTTGACAACATCTTCCCAATCTGAGAAGCTGATAAATTGCCTACTCCAGGGTTTACTGCCCGTCGGAGGAAGAGGCCCCGGTAAAACTCGGCCACCGGGGCATGTGGCTGTGGGTGGTTGCTCAAGGGCGCGAGGCGTGGCTGCTTCATGCCGGCTTTCGGAGGGACACAGGAAGAGTGACTGTACAGAGGGCGGGAGCCGGCTGCTCCCCAAGTCCCGCCGGCCTGAGCAAGAGGAAATGAGTGAGCAAGACGGTTTGGGTCAGCGACGGGAAAAGACCTTCCGGCAGGCAGGAGTCAGAGGTGGGGGTCTTGAGAGCCGAGAGTGACATCTGGAGGGTAGTACTCGGTCACCCGAAGTGTGCCAGAGGCAACGCAAGGTCCATCATGGTGGTTCCCAAACATCTGGGAGCTTTGCGACCCTTAAGACTCCGATTCCCTCGTCTGGGGTGGCGCCCAGGCATCTGAGCGCTTAGAAGGTTCCCCAGGCAGGGCGCGGATAACACGCAATCGGTTGGTCGTGTGCCATCATCGTTGAAGCTGGCCGATGGCTACTTGGAGGTTCACGTGCCTTTTTTTTTTTTTTCCTGTAACAAAGTTTGAAAGGAAAAAAGTGATAAAAGAGAGGAAAGCTCCCAGGAGGTTCTGAAGCCAAGAGGAAGATGAGGGGTAGGAAGCCCTGAGCTGGCCCCCAGCTTCCTCTGACCTGGGGGGGCAGCAGCGCCTCCTGGTGGTGATCAGGTGGCACTGCGCACGCGCTGGTCGTGACCTCCGGGAAGTGAGGGTGTGAATCTGAGATCAGGATGGTGTGCGTCGCAGGGATGCTTGTAGATGGGAAAGTGAGGCAAGCCCGGGGAGCAGGTTCTTCACTTCAGTTATGCCACGGACCCCTCTGCCAGGCTGGCGATGCCTGTGGATCCCAAGGATAAAGGGGAATTGACAAAGCAGAACAATTACGGTCTACTGTGACTACCGAAATAGCGGATAAAACCCAGTTTGTTATGGAGTGGGCCGTGTGCTCCTTATCAACAGGTTAAATAGGATCCAGCGGCAGCTGGCGTAGTAACGGCTGCACGTGAAAGCCGTGGTGAGCGTGGGTGACACTGTGGGGAACGTGACAGGGAAGTGTCTGCGATGTCTGTTGTTGAGAGAGTCACAGGTGCTGCCAAAAAGAACCCCAGGACTCGTCGCTCACCTTCGTAAGGGAAGAGGCTGCTAGATTCCTGTGGGAAGTTGGCCAGAACAGAGAGATACACCTGGGTGCCCTCTGGGTAACTGGCCCGCAGGTAAGAAGCCTGCCCACAGAGGGACCCAGGTGGCTGTCGTCTGGCTGCTCCTTATGCCCATCATTCGTCCCACAAACACTGGTCAAAAGCCTGCTGTGTGACAGACACCGTGCACCGTGCCGACCGGGTCCCCGTCTTTATCAAGAGTGAATTCTACAGAGAAACCAACGATAAACACCACAGAGAATAGAATCTGCTCACTCAGAATTTCGGTCACATGTTCCTATCAAATATATTATGTAATAGATAACAATAGTTCCTGCATAATTGATATATAATTCTTTCTTCCTGGAGGTTTTCTTTTAATCCCATTTGCTTTAAAGCCAGCCTTGTCAACCTAGGTTAGCCCTGGGTCACTTTTTATAATGCAAAAGAAATGATAACATCCTCTGGAAGATTCTGAGGGCTGCTGGGAAGGAGGGTACCTATGCCTTTCATTTCCTCTCTCAGCCACTGTTAGGACTCACCGCTTATTCACAGTAGCCACAAGGTGGAAATGACACAGGTGTCTGTTAGCAGATGAATGGATAAGCAACATATCCATACCGTGGAATGCTAGTTGGCCACAACAGGAAATGAAGGGCTGTACATGCTGAAGACATTATGGTAAGTGAACTAAGCCAGGCACAAAAGACTACCTACTGTCTGATCCCATCAATGTCAGATGTCCCGAGTAGGCAAATGCATGGAGACAGGGGTAGAGCCGTGGTTGCAGGGGCCGGGGGAGGAGGCGATGGGCGTTCCAGCTTAGCGTACAGAGTTTCTGTCGGGAGCGATGACAATTTTTGGAAATAGCGGTGATAGTGACACAATCTTGCGAATACCACCGAACCGTATACCGAAAAACAGCCAAAATGGCCATTTCTTATGTTATGTATATCTTACCACAATAAAAAAGCAAAAGAGCCACTGCTTAAAGACATCCCTGTGGTCACAGTGACTCACGCCCCACCCTCGTCACTGCGGCAACGGTAGCACAAGGGTACGTGGGTATCTAATCCCATCTAAACATGGAAAAGTAAAAATACGGTATAAAAGGTTAAACATGGCACACTGCATAGGGCACTCCCCATGAAAGGGGCTGGCAGGACCGGAAGTCGCTCTGAGTGAGTGAGTGAGTGAGTGAGTGAGGGAGTGACAATGCAGGTCTGGGACATGACTGGCCACTTTTACAGGCCACTTTACAAATGGTGTACACTTAGGCTACGCGAAATGTATAAAACACGAGATTAAATCAGGCATAAGAGAAGTGATGCAATCCAGACAGGCAGTAAACACAAGATAGATGTGGCTGCTACCACATAACATGGTATAATGCCTTACAGCAAGCTTTTTAATAGGTAGGAAGAGTACACTTTAAAATAATGATTAAAGGCATAGTATAGCAAACACATGCACCAGTAACATAGTCGTGTGTTGTCATCATCGAGCGTTATGTTCTGTCTATAATTGTACATGCTATGCTTTTGTACGACCAGCAGCACAGCAGACACGTAGACAACGCCTTGTGCGTCAGCCGTGACTCACTAGTCCCCAGGAATTTCTCGGCTCCATTATAATCGTATGGGACCACCATCATATCTGTGGTCCCACCGTTACCCGTAACATCACTATGGGGTTCATGACTGCATTTATTTATAAGCGCGAACAAATCACTTGACGTTTGAAGAATAGCTCCATTTTACAAAACAAAACCCTGGGCTAAAAATAGCGCCTCCCCCCCCCCCCCAGCTACTGCTTACATGGCACCTCCAAGTCTTCACAGTGACCCTCAGACCCATTTAGACACTTATATTGATTAAGGCGGAGACCAGGTGGCTGTAACAAAGAGCTCTGATATCCAGTGGCATCGAGGAAAGAGAGGTTTCTTTGTCCCTCACACAACTGCTTAAAGAAAATTTTAACTTCCATGGCTGAAAGTCTTTTTAATAGAAAGAGTTTACTGGGCCATCGCAAGCAAGGAAAAAGGACCAGGTCCTGGGGAATGAAGTTTAAGCCACTGGCAACAGTGCAGGTAGAAAAAGCAATACGTCCAACATCCCGAAGTCGGCAGGCGTTTTTACACATGAGGTTAGGAGAGAATGACGTAAGTTATTTTGAAGAATTTACACTGGATACAGATAAACAGGGTGGGAGAAGCTGGAGTGGGGTTAGTTCTGGGGCAGGTGCAGAGTCCATAAAAAGTATTTCCTTCTTTGGATTCGTGGTGGGCAGTCCTGAAAATTCATGCGTAAACATGGAGGGGAGATTTCTGGGCTTGGCTATTCTCTTTTAGATAATCGTGGAAATAGTCACCTGGAAGTTAATTAAACGTTCCAATGTACACTCAGGAATGTGAGCAATCTTGTTAGCTGTCAGCAGTTTCTAACTGATTAACCCCTTCGTATCGCCTCCTTCTAACCTCTGGCCTGCTGTGATATTATTTAGGACATCTCAGAATTTTCTCCACGTCCACCACCAAAAATGAGTATGCCATGTTAGTGGGTGATTCAGCGTCACCTGCCATTCAGGGGCCTGGGTCCTTTCTGTCTTCTTTCTCCATCATCCCATAGGTCATGTTCCTTGTCAGGATGTTGAAGTCATGAGGCTTCAGTCATCCAGACATTGGAAGGGGTAGGAGCTGGAAGGCATGCGTAAGGCCCCAGAGGCAGCCCATGTACCTCGCACATGTTTCTTTGGTGCGGCCTTAGTCACATGGCCACACTTAGTTGCAAGGGGCTCTGGGAAATGTAGTCTATGGCTGGGGGGGCCATGTGCCCTACTACTACTCAATTATCAAGGAAATAACTGCTGTTGGCTCCATTTTAGAGATGAAGAAACCGAGACTAAGAGAAGTAACTTGCTCAAGGTGACATACTTAGCGATTTTTGGTCTTCTGGCCAGAAAAAGTCCAGGGCTCTGCCTACAAGATGCGACCCTGTGCATCTTCTGTTCTTATATTCTGGATGAGGCACTGCAGGCCTAGAAAGTTTAAGTGGCCCCTTTTTAGGCCATGCGGTGGAATCTGGTAGTCTCCTATCGCTGTGTAACTGATTTCACACACTTGGCGGCTTATGAAACAATCAATATCCATTTATTATCTCACAGTCCCCAGAAGCCCGCCATGCTCATCTGGACCTTCAGCTCAGGGTCCCACACTGCACGTGTTGGCCGACGGCATCTTCAACTCATTCTGGTGGCTGGCAAGATTCGGGTCATCCTCATCTCTTGCCAGCCACCCTCATTTTCTTCCTACATTCACAGGCCCCCACAATATTGCAACAAGAGGCCAGATCCTCATGCCAAATCTTCTCGCACAGACTCCCCCTTGCTCTTCAGTTCTCTCTGACTTCCTCTTCCGCTGCTGGCCAAAGGACACTTTCTGCTTTTAGAGGGTTCTCCTGATTGGTCCAGGCCAGCCGGGCTGATCTTTGTTTCTTAAGGTCCACCAACTTGAGACCTGACTTAGGCAGCTTCGGCTGCTATAACAAAATACTCTAGACTGGCCAGCGTCCAGTGCAGACATTTATTTCTCACGGTTCTGGAGGCTGGAAGTCCAAAGTCAAGGTTCCCAGAGAGATCCTGTTTCCTGGCTTGTAGACAGCCACCTTCTTACTGTGTCCTCACATGGCGCAGAGAGAGGATGCTCTGGTGTCTCTTCTTCTTCTTGCAAAGGCATCAATCCCATCATAAGGACCCCATCCTCATGGCCTCATCCAACCCTAAGACTTTCCAAGGGACCCGCTTCCTAATGCTGTCATATTGAGGGGAAGGGCTTTGAGACATACAGATGCGGGGGGAGGGAGTGGGGAATGACACAAACATTCAGCCCGTAACACGCCTTTAATTACATCTTCAGAAATCCCCTCGCTGCAGCACCTGGATTAGTGTTGATTGAACACCCAGGGGACAGGAATCTTGAGTGGGGGGGATCTTTAGAATTCTGGCATCACATGTGGTCGGAACAGAGGTGCAGGACTAGAACCTGACTCTTCCACTGTACCATAAGGCATCTTCCTGGTGCCCGCAGCCTCCTTTAAGCCAGCCCAACCTGCAAAGTGAGTCCCCGGGTAGAGGTATAGAGGACAATAGTCCTTCCCTTTAGTGGTTTACCTTTTCTTTAAGTGACCCACCCAGGCAACTGGGAGCAGCAGTGCCGTGGCCACCCCAGGGGCTGGTGCCCTGTAAGAGCCCGCCAGAGCCAGCGTCTTTGGGGTTTGTGCACAGCAAGGCTTCAGAGTCCTTTGGGGTGGGGCAGGGAAAGGCTCGAGGTGATGGGGGAGAGTTTAAACACATCGCACTGAGGCCCGAGGGCTTATCCTGTAGGAAGTCACACCTGGCAGATGGAGCCCCTTCCACAGCAGGCCCCTGACTTCAGAAACATGGCTGGCCAGGCTCATCCTGGCCTTTCATCTGTGGGTCCTTATGGTCACCTGAGCATGCCCAGGGGCTGCACAGCCTCCCCTGGGGATGCTGGAGGTGGGGGAGGATGGGGCGGGGCTCCTCCTCCATGGCCTTTGCTTGTCATGATACCCGGGGCAGGAAAGGGCAAGACACGCCATACTCACCTCCAGACGGGGAAATGAGACCGGCGGCCAGCCCACACTGCTACAACCCCCCAAGGAAAGTCCCTCTCCGCTTCTGGTCCTAAGAATCCCATATGTGGCTTGTCACTCAGGTTAGAACTGAGCTCAGAAAATCATTTAGGATGTCTTCGATTTAGAGGCTCCAAACTGTCCCCCCTTTTGCTGTCGTCAGAGGAGGAGAATCGTGTGCCAGTTTCCAGGGTCGGGAGAGAAGGAGGAAAGAGCAAACCAGAGCAGATCTGCTCCAAGACCACTGGCTACGTCTGTGGGGCCTCTGGGCCTGAGCCTTAGATCTACGGCCAGATAAGTGGGGTGCACAGGAGGTTGTAACAACGCATCTCGACCTTGGATGTAGCCTCTTTGGACGTTATACATGGAGCAGAAGATAACCGCCAGCTGGCTTGGCGTGAACGCCAGAGAAACAACTCAGGGTCACAAGAATCCATCTGAGGTTTTTACCAATTCACCCAAGGAGAAGGAGGGTGAGGGAGTACAAAGAGACCAGACATAAAAGATGTGGCTGATAGGACATTGCATTCCACACGGGATGGGCCCTGTCAGAGGCAGCTCGGAGCCGGGGGTTCCTCTGGGTCTGCCGTTCTAGGTCGGGTCCCCCTGGAGGACTAGCAGCCCTTGGGATGGGAGAAGCAGAGCCCAGGAACTTTGCTGACAGCCTGGGAGTCAAAGGTCATTGGCTCCCTTTGGTGGCTTAAGCCACACTAGGTGGCTTTAGATCGCCTGGCAACTTAGCAGTCGGGATTCTTTCTCCTTGCTTAATGCCAGGACCCATCTGAGCAACATCAGTGAGCTAGGACTGTGGAAAGGTAGCTTCGAGCTTATTCTGAGCAATGTGAAGCTATATCATTGCATGTCTTTCCCATTTTCCCCTAGTAGTGGAAAATATGCAAATTCTTCGTCATTTTCCAGTGCAAAGCAAACCAAGCCATCTCCTGACCAAACTTGCCAATAAAATAGCCAGCCGGTCACTTGGGAAGGCGGACAAAGTGCTTTCATCACAATAAAGCAGAAAAGAGAGAGTGAGGCTTGATCAGCTAACAGAGGAGCTTGCCAGAGAGCTCTCCTGTCCCTCTTTCTCCCCCAAACATCCTAAAGATTAAATGACTGTGATCCCAGGGGAGAAAGTTCATTCCAGGCTCTTTCCCAGCCACGTGCCAAAGCCCAGTCCTGGTTGCACAACCCAAGCTTGAAACTATTCACGCCAGTAAAAAGCTGAGAGTCCTCACCGACAGCGCTCTCAGCCAGGGTCTGTTTATGGTCTGGGGTCCTCTCAGGAGGAGGCTAGTGGCTTCTGAGGTGACCAAGAAGGGAAGCAGCTGCTATTAGCTCTCGGCAGGGCAAAGTCCATGAATGTGCTTGCTCAGACCTCTGAGAATTGTTTTTAGTAATTATTTTCCTGATTAAGAAAGAATGTGTGCTCATTTCAGTGTGGAGTATAATAGCCCCAACCTGGAAATGACCCAAATGTCCAAAAACAGTAGAAGAGACAAGTATGTTATTTATACAATGGAATACTATGCAGCAAAGAAGATGAATGAATGGCAACTTCATGCAAGAATGTGGATGAATCCCACAAAAATAATGTTGAATGAAAAACAGAAGACACAGAAGGGAACACAGAGTAATGGTTCCATTGATATAAAGTTCAATAACAGGCAAATGTTACTAATTTTTTTTAGGGATGCTCATAAATGGTTAAAAAAAGCAAGAGAATGAGGAGGAAGAAAGAGGTTTGAAGAGAGGCTTCTGGTGTGCTGGTAATGTTATATTTCTTGCTCTGCATGGGTATTTGCCTTATAATTATTTATTAAATTATACATTTGTATTTTAGGCACTTTGCAGCATGTATATTTCATAATGCAATGATTTTTAAAGTTAGATTAAAAAAGATAATCTATGCCTATGATAATCTTTGCCTTTTGTGACGCAAATGCAAGATCAAATCTAATGTAAACTGAAAACTATGAAACATCATTGAAAAATTAAGGACAACCTAAATAAATGGAAAGATTTCATATACATGGATAAAGAGATTTAATATTATTAAGATATTATTTCCCCAATTTACATACAGATACAGCACAATCTCTATCAAAAATGCCAGCAGATGGGTGGGCTCCATAGTGTAGTGGTTAGCACGACTGCTTTACATGCAGAAGGTCCTGGGTTCACACCCCAGGTGGAGCCAATGGACCATACCCCAGGTGTACCAGGCCCCCAGGCCCTGGGGCTGTGTGGGAGGAGATGCCCCACCTTTAGAGATCCAGTTCTTAAGGGGAGATGCCAACATCCATAGTTCAGGGGTGGAAATAGTGGGGGGAATCAAAGAGGGGAAAAAAAAATTCCAGTGGGCTTTTTTTTTCTTTTTTGCTGAAATGGAAAAGCTGATCCTTAAATTGCTATGGAATTGCAATAGGCTTCAAACAGCCAAAACAATATTGAAAAAGAAAACTAAAGTTGAAGGACTCAGATTTCCTGATTTCAAAACTTACTATAATGCTACAGTAATTAAAACAGCGTGGTGCTGGCGAGAAAAATAACAGGTGTAGATCATGAGCTTGGATTAGGCAAATGGTTTCTTAGATGTGATACCAAAAGCACAGCAATGAAAGGGAAGAAGTAGGTAACTTGGGCATCAAGATAAAAACTTTGATGCTTCAAAGTATATTATCAAAAAGGTAAAAAGACAACGCACAGAATGGGAGAAAACTTTTGTAAATTATATATCTGATAAGATTCTAGTATAAGAACATATAAAGAACTCTTACACCTCAACAATAAAATGACAAACTCAATTAAAAAACAGGCAAAAGAATTGAATGGACATTTCTCTAGAGGATATGCAAATGGCCAATAAGCACATGAAAAGATGTTCCATATCATTATTAGAGAAATGCAAATCAAAACTACAAAAAAATTATTTTAAATCAAAACCACAGTGAGACACCACTTCACACTCACTAGGATGGCTAGAATCAAAAACATGGATAATCAAGTGTTAGGAGAATGTGGAGAAATTGGAATCTTCATACATTGCCGTAGTGATATAAAATGGTGCAGCCACCTTGGAAAACAGTGTGGCAGTTCCACACAAAATTAAACATAAAGTCACCATATAATCCGGCAATTCCACTCCTAGGTTTATGCCCGAGAGAACTGAAAACATATGTCCCCACAAAAACTTGTTAATGAATGCTCATAGTAGCATTATTCATAATAGTCAAAAAGTAGGAAGGACCCAAATGTCCATCAAGTGATGAATGTAAAAATCAAAGGTGATTCATCCATACAATGGAGTATTATTTGCCCCTAAAGAGAAATAACGTTCCGATGCTACAGTGTAGATGAATCTTGAAAAGAAAAAAGAAAAAGGCCAGTCACAAAGGACCACCTATTATCTGATTCTATCCTGGTAAACTGTCCATAACAGGTAAATTCGTGGACACAGAAGAGAGATTAGTGGTTGCCAAGAGTTGCAGGAAGGGAGAAATGTACAATGACCTGTGTTTCTTTTGAGGGGGTGACAGAAACGTTGTGTAATTAGATAATGATAAGGGTTACGCAAACTTGTGCATACACTAAAAAACACTGAGTTGTACACTTAAAAGGGCCAATTTAAAATGTGAAATTATAAAACAAGGAAAAACCCACTTAATTGGAACTGTTTT
>PVKZ01009398.1:0-11286 GCA_004027375.1 Macroglossus sobrinus
CAGGCGGGGAGGATCCCGGGTGGAGGGGCGCAGCACGAAGTTTGGGCGGCTACTGGATGTGGCTGGTGGGGACCGGAGCTTCGAGAGACAGAGAGGCTTTTGAAGGTATTTCCCCTAGTTTTCAAGGTGGGGTGGGAGTCTGGAGGGGGAGGGGGATGCAGTTCAATTACTCCGCGGGCCACACAGAGCTCTGGTTGGCTCCATTTGAGCAGCTTTAGAAGAACTCGGGATGAGTCCAAAGCCACAGGACCTCAAGAGCCAAGGGGATAGATAGGGGAAGTGGGGATGAAATGGGAAAGAGTCCGAGGTCAAGGTTGCCCTGGGCCTGGAACCTCCTGACCTGCCATCCTACTCTCTACTGGCCAGATCCCACTTTGGTCCTCTATTTCCCCATCAGTGGGTCCAGGCTGGTCTTTGTGTGAGAGGAAAACTGAGGCAAAAGACCAGAGGGAGTGCTGGGTCCCGCTAGGTCAGGCAGCTGGCCAGGACAGAGGATGATGGATTAGCTGGTGGTGGCTTCTTGGAGTAATGGGAGGTGGTGGTGGTGGTGGTGGTGGTGTGTGTGTGTTTGGGGATAGATTATGAAGGATTATTTGGGAAGGAAATTGTTCTGTCTGGCGTGCTGCACTCTCTGGAGGTGGAAATGCTTGGTCTTAACCTTTCGTGTGCAGCCAGTTTCTGCGCTGTCCCTATTATTGCTTCTATCCGCCCTGCCTTCTCACCCCTGCCTTCGCTGTTCACACTTGGTCTTTTTGGAAGGAGTTCAGTGAATGGAAGGAAGAAGGAGGATACTTCAAAAAGGAGCACTGAGCAGTTGAGGTGGAGGATTTTGCACGTCTAATGCTCTGTTTCTTAATAGCTGGGTGACCTTGGGCCAGTCATGTAACCTCTCAAGGATGTGGGAATAAGAAAAAGTTATTATGAGGATGAGCTGGGATAATGTGTGGGAAGTGCCCCGCACAGTGTTTGACACATAGTAGGCACTCAGAAACATAGCAATTGATTATTATCAATTTGTAGCTCAGGGCCAAATATTTTTTCATGGAAGGTGCTGATAGGTCAGGCAGGTGTGCAAGAGATTCCACTTCCTCCTGAGTGACCTTGCTCAAGCAAAGTACACAGCTTTGCTGGGGGCATCTCCCCACCTGTAAACTCCGGGTTGGAGTGTTCTCCTAGCAGAGGTGCAAAGAGCCTGGCTCTCAGTGGGCATATCTGTACAGTTTCTGCCTCTTCCTTGTCTTCCTTCCATCTTTCCGACTTCTCAGTCTTTTCTTCTCCAGGTGGGGAGTGAGTTTCTGCTTCTCTCTCTCTCCGTGTTTTCTTCATCGAGAGCAGACTTTTTCCACCCTTGACCCCAGAATCTTCCAGTGCTCTTGCTTCTCCCCAGTCTATACCCTCCCTACCTCCTTACCTGCACCTGTTTCTCTTAGTAACAAGGAACATTTGGACAGTGCCCTAGGCCTTAGAAAGCACTTCAGTGCATTATCTGATTTTATTCTTCTAATTCCATCAGAGCATAAAACAGGCCAAAAGATCCTGTTTTACGAATAAGGAAACTGAGGCATGCAAATGTCGAATGACTCACAGCATAATTCTTCACCCATTTCTGTCCCTGGGCCTTTGTGCTTCCTTCTAACTAACTGTCCCATCTTGCCAACCAGCAGACATTTCTTGATCCTCACTAACCACCCCTCTCCCCCCACCCCTCCGCCCCTTTGCCTCCTTCTCTTACAGCTGCAGATATGGTTAGAAACTGGCAGTGAAGAGTCTGAGTAGGGCCAATAGGGGGCCCAGAGACGCTGAGAGGTGTGACAGAAGCTGGCCTCTTGTACAGCCACCTCCTGTGTGGAGACAGAGGGGTGCCAAAGCTGACTTCTAGGGGAGGGGGCTGGGAGTTGTAGCCTGCCTGGCAGTTCTGGCAGGAACTGGAAACTCAGGATACACTGAGCTCAGCAACATTGCTCTGCCCAGCCAAGGCCAACCAGGAGGGGAGAGGTGGTCTGGCAGGGCAGTGGCCAGACAGACAGATGGGGCTTGTTATAGGATTTTCCTCTATAGGAAATGGAACCCACTGATGGTGTGAGTTGCACCCAGCTGGCAAATCTCCCCGTAAGCCACAGCTCTTCCTGTCGCCCTGCCTTTTCCTCCTGCCTAGAAGGGTGATGTGAACCCCACACACAGCAGAGCTCTGTCCTCTGGGTGTGATAACCAGGTCAATTTGGGGGTCCTCTCATCCATCCCCCTACCCTGAGACAGAGCTCATTAAACAAGTGTTTGCTGAGCACTTTCTGAGTGCCAGACACTATTCTAGGTGAACAAGACAGATGAGGCCTTTGCCTTCATGGCACTGACATTCCAATAGGGGAGATAGACAATAAATAGGTAAACAAGTCATGTAAGAAAATGAGTTAGAACAGTGACTTAGACAAGGATTAGGCTTTGGTGGCCCAGGAAAACTTCTCAGAGGAAGTACTGGGTAAAATGAGACCCAGCTGATGTTACATGATGATCTGAGAGATAAAAAGAGCAAGTGCAAAGGCCCTGAGGTGAAATGAGCTTGTCAGGCTTGAAAAAAGTCCACTTGTAGAGAGTAATGAGCCCTGGAGGGTATGCTCTAATACCTCTATCTGATCTGATCTCTGCTTTGAGAAGGGCACTCTGGCCTTGAGCAGGCTTCCGGAGATGGGCCACTGATGTTGCTCAGGTGAGAGAGGCTGGTGGATTAGTCCTTGGCAGGAAAGACCATGAGAAGGGGCCAGGTCTGGGATGCATTCTAGGGTAGAGCCCAGAGCCTCGCTGATGAATGAGATGTTGGGTGTGAGAAAGAGAATGGGCTCAAGGATGACTCCCAGGTTTTTGGCCCGAGCCACTGGGTGCACGTGGTTTCATTTACTGGACTGAGATAGATGAAGTGTGTGAGAAATTTCTAGGAAGAAGGCGCCAGAATTTCTGCGTTGCTTGGTCTCTTATTTTATGGTTCTTTTCTCACACCCTGGGGGTTTCTTGCAGAGGCTGATCCTCTCCTATCCTCTTAAATTCACCCCTCTGGTAAGTGACTCATTCTGGATGCCTTCATATGCCACCTTCTACACTGTTACTGCAGCATGCACCCATGGCTTGGAGAAAGGCCTGCATTATTTATCTGTAGTAATACAGTGTAACAAAGTAGCCCCACATTTAATAACTTAAAGCAGCAACAAACATTTATTATTTCATACAGTTTTTGTGGGTCAATAATTTGGGAGCAGCTTAGCTAGGTTGTTCTGGCCTGGAGTTTCTCAATATACTGGCTGGCTCATAGTCGTCGGAAGGCTTGACTGGGGCTGGGGGATCCCTTTCCAGCGTGGTTCATTCGTGTGGCTAGCAAATGTGGGCTGGCTGTTGTCAGGAGGTCTCAGTTTCTTGTCTCATGGACTTCTTCATAAAGTTGCTTGAGTGTCCTTATAACATGGCAGCTGGCTTCCTCAGAGTGGGTGATTCAAGAAAGAGCAAGACGGAAGCCACATATCTTTTATATCCTGGCTTTGAAAAACAAACACTGTTATTTCTACAATATCCTATTGGTTACACAGGTCATTCTCATTGAGTGCGGAAGGGGCCAATAGAAGGACATGAATACCCTGGGGCAAGAATCAGTGTGTGCCATCTTAGAGGCCGACAGCCACAGATGCCCAGAGAGGGCTGGGCTGATCTGGCGCCTGGGAGGCCACGGGGGTGGGGGGTGGGGGGCGGGAATCAGACATACCTGGGTTTGAACTCTATCCCTGCTGCCCTCCAGCTATGCGAGCCCTCTCTTAGAGGATTAAATGCACATTGGCATATAATAGCACCTTTCTCCTTTTTTGGAACCACAGGCGAAGACTGGGAAGGAGCCCAGGTATTCTGTTCCTTGCCACTTGGACTTGCTTGAGAGAAAGTTCTCAGTGCTGGTAGAGGAGGGGCCTCGGTGCTGAGTGCGGAGTAGATGTGAAATACGTGTTTATTGCACAAATAGGGATAGAGTGGTGTTTATTGCACAAATAGGGATAGAGCGGTATGTTGCATTCTCAGCTTCTAGAATAGTGCCTGGCCCAAAATTAGAGGTTCCAATGAAGGAATAAAAGAGGAGAATAAAAAAATGTTGAGAAGCAAAAGGTTTCTATAGGGAAAGGCTGGAGGTGGGGTGGTGCGTATGAAAACAGGAAAGAAGTGAAACCATTTTAAATTCCCCTCCAAAAAGCATCTCTATCCTTTGACACAGAGATGCTCCTAATAGTAATTCTAGTCATTTACATTTTCTAGTTGAGATATAACTCACATACAGTCAAAGCACATAAATTGATAAATTGGTATATGTATATGAATCAGATCAAGATCTAGAAGATTTTTAGCACCCCAGAAGCAGCCCATATGGTCCCCTTCAAGTCAATATCCCCCCAAAGTAATTGTTATTCTTACTTGTACCATCAGAGATTAGTTTTACCTACTTTTGAATTTCATATAAGTTAAATCATACAGTATGTTTATGGCTTATTTCACTCAATATTATGTCTGGGAGGCTCACCTATGTTCTTGGGTGTTGCAGTGGCTCGTTCTTTCTATTGCTATGTTATATTCCTGTGTTGAATCAACCATAATTTATTTATTTACCCATTCTACTGTCGATTGCCACTTAGGCTCTTTCCAGTTTTGGGCTGTTATGAACAGATCGGCTCTGAATATCGAATCACTTGTGTCTATACAGAACCTTGTAATATACAAAATGTTTTCACTGAATTCTTCAGTTCCGTGAGGTGGGCAAGGCTCATGGTAACCCCATTTTATAGATCTCAACTTGAAGTAGAGGGAGGGTTACCTACTTTGGCTAAGGGCATCTGAGCATAGTGGCCTTCTATACAATTCTGACGCTGCCCTGGAATAAATGGGTGGAGAGCAGGTGAGAAAGGAAGAGAGAATGAGAGCGAGCGAGAGAAACAGATGCATCATAGGAAGAAGCTGGTTCAGGCCCTGGAAACTCACTGTAGCTGAAACCCTACTCCCCAGCGCTCCTCCCAAGTCTCCCGAAGGAAGCAAATTCTAAGCCTCCCTTAGTCCCTACCCTTATGTTGCATAGAGGTTCTTATCTGGCCCCAATTGTTTCTCTCCTGTTGGGGATTTAAAATGAATGGCCCGGGATTTGTCTTCCACTTTTATTTTAGCACATGCACCCTGTGTATATACACAACAGATTTTCTTCTGTTGTGCTTTTCTCCTCACTCCCCTGCTACGTGATTCCACAACCTCCAGGTACATTTTATTTTATTTTAATTTTAAAAGAATTTTTTAGTTTTATTATAGTTAGCATACGATATTACATTCTTTCAAGTGTACAACATAGCGATTAGACATTTATATAAACTTCCACCCCAATAAATCTAGTATTCACCTCATACCACACATAGTTATTATAATATTATTGACTGTATATATTTCTTATGCTGTACTTTCTAGCCCTATAACTATTTTGTAACTACCAATTTGTCCATTTTAATTTCTTCACCTATTTCCCTCATCCTCCAACCCACCTCCCAAACTGGCAGCCATAGATACAGAGAATACAAAATATTCTCTGTATCTATGAGTTTGTTTCTGTTTTGTTTGTTTATCTATTTTGTTTTTTTTTTAAATTACACATATAAGTAAAATCATATAATATTTGTCTTTTTCTAACTTATTTCACTGGCATAACATCCTCTAGGTCCATCCATGTTGTTACAGATGACAAGATTTCATTATTTTTTATGACTGAGTAAATTCCATTGTATATATATACCACTTCTTTATCTATTCATCTATTGATGGATGCTTACACTGCTTTCATATCATGGCAATTGTAAATAATGCTATGATGAACATGTGGATACATATGTCTTTCTGAATTGTTGTTTTGGATTTCTTTGGATATATACTCAGAAGTGGAATTACTGGATTGTCTCTTATTATAACCTTTGTTTTAGAGTCTATTTTATCTGATATAATTGCTACTCCAGCTTTTATTTTTCTGTTACCATTTTCATGAAATATCTTCTTCTATTTCTTTACTTTCAGTCTGTTTGTTTTTCAGTCTGAAGTGAGTCTCTTGTAGGTAGCATTTGTAAGGGTCTTGTTTGCTTATCTATTCAGCCAACTTATGTCTTGTAAATGGATTGAATGAGCATTTAATCCATTTACATTTAAAGTAATTATTGATAGATGTGTAGTTATTGCCATTTTATTATTTATATTTTTATCTTTTTTTCTCTTTTTAAGGAAGTCTCTAGTGATGAACTTCTTTAGCTTTTTCTTGTCTGTGAAGCTCTTTATGTGTCCTTTGATTCTAGATGATAGCTTTGCTGAGTGGAATAATCTTAGTTGTAGGTCCTTGCTTTTTATCATTTTGAATACTTTGTGCCACTCCCTTCTGGCCTGCAAAGTTTCTGTTGAGATATCAGCTGATAGTTTTATGGGAACTCCGTTGTAGGTAACTAACTGCTTTTCTCTTGCTGCTTTTAAGATACTCACTTTGTCTTTAAACTTTGGCATTTTAATTATAATGTGTATTGGTGTATAATGTGTATAGATTTTTATTTGTTGCTCTTTCCTCTCCATCTGGTAACCCTATGATGCAAATGTTGGTACATTTGATGCCCCAGAGGCCCCTTAAACTATCCTCATTTTTTGGATCCTTTTTTCTATTTGCTGTTCTGATTATTTTCTGCTACCTTATCTTCTAAATCACCCATTCAGTCCTCTGATTCATCTAATCTACTGTTGATTCTCTCTGATGTATTGGCCATTTCAGTTTTTGTGTTCTTTATTTCTGACTGGTTCTCTCTGTGTTTCTTATCTCCATATTGAAATTCTCACTGAGATCATTGAGAATGCTTATAATCAGTGTTTTGAACTCTGCATCTGGTAGATGGCTTATCTCCATTTTGTTTAGTTCTTTTTCTGGAGTTTTGTTCTGTTCTTTCATTTGGGACATGTTTCTTTGCCTCCTCATTTTGGCTGCCTCTCTATGTTTGTTTCCACCAGGTACATTTTATTGATTATTTTTAAGGAGCCTTTTAATTTTGAGTTGTTTTAGATTTATGGAAAAGTTGCAAAGATAAGAGTGCCTGGGTAGCCCACACCGTTTCCTCTAATTCCCAGATTCATTTTTTGAGAAACATTGTTTTTCACTCCTGATTTGCCCCTTGTTTTGAAATAGTGGTCCCAGCTAACAAGAACAGCTCTTTGCAGCAAAATGCTCTTTGTTCATTCCCGTTCAGATGAGAGTTCAATGAAAAAACCTGACATGAATTTTTGACCAGGCATTCTTCATCCTTTGGGTAGTTCCTTCTCACCTCCCTTAGCTCTTTTCTACCCTCTTCCCAGGCCCTGTACCTTCCTGTCTCAAGCACCAGGTGGGGGGAGGGAGGAGACTACAGCAATTACTTGGTCTCTTCCCCTGTATCACAGGGGTTTAAATCCCATTCTTTAAGCTTGAAAGGAAAGGAAATCCCATAATCAACCCCCACCTTTCAGTCACATTACACGTCACCTTTCTTGCTCTCTTATAAACACACCTGCAGCCTTCCTTCACAGTTGTGTTGGAGGCTTTTATATTCTCTTACTACCAGGAATAGCTTGATTGAGGAGAGTTTATGGCCCCAGTACCCATCAATTGCTCTGAGCCCAGTGGAGTTGGTAAGCTCTTTGGCAGTGGAGACAAAATGTTGAGTTTAAATCCTGACTATGTTACTAACTGGCTGTGTGACCTTGGGCAAGTTAGTTCACTTCTCTGAGCCCCAGTTTACTCATCTATAACATGGGATTATAGTAGGACCTATTTTGTAGGGCTCTGTGGTCAAAAGTTGCTAATATTAATTATTTTGTATTCCTTCTGCCTTCTCCTAACTTATAAAAGGTGGGGAGAATTTGTGAGACCAACAAAGCTTGCTGAGGACCCTGGTGTTAAGACTTGCATATGTTTTCTTTCTCTTTCTCTCCATTATCAAGAAAGAGTGAGGAAATCAAGCAGGTGAATATCATATGTCTTTTGCTTGTTTATTTGCCTCAGGGCACCTGAGATCTATAGCAGACTCTGAGACCTTATTTGTATTTTAGAACCACCTGGGTGCTTAGAAAATACTGATGCCGAGGGTCTTACTCCTTAGAGATTCTGTATTAATTGTTTTGGGGCATGACCTGTGTGTTGGGATTTTAAAAAGTGGTAACTAGTGGTAGGCGTGTTTAATGGTAGAACCATTCTGGAAAAGAGTCTGATTGTTCTGTAAACGTTAAACATACACTTGTCATATGACCCAGCATTCCCACTCCAAAGCGATTACCCAAGAGAACTAGAAACACGGCCACAAAAGACTTATATATAAATAGTCATAGCAGCTTTATTCACTATAGCCCCTAACTGGAGAAAGCCAAATTCTGTAACAGGTGGATGGACAGAAAAATTCTGATATAATGGCCCAGTGGAATACAGCACTTGGTAATAAAAAGGAATGAACTATTGTTATGCACAAGATGTGGATGCATCTCAAAACTACTGTGCTGAGTGAAAGAAGCCAGACACAAAAGAGGAAGTACTGGATGATTCCATTTTTATGAAATTCTCAGCAAGGCAAAACTATCGTGACAGAAAGCACTTTAGGAGTTTCCTAGAACTGGGGGTGGTGGGAAAATTGACTGCAAAAGGACGTGAGAGAACTTTTTTTGAGTGATAGAAATGTTCTTGATTGTGGTGGTGGTTATGCAGATTTGTACATTTGTCAAACGCATTGGACTCTATGCTTAAAAGGGATGCATTCATTGTATATAAATTATATCTCAGTAAAGTTGATTTAAATAAAAGCCTCTCAGACGAGTCTCCTTTGCAGCTACGTTTGAGAAAGGCTGGTCTACCACTTCTGAAGGCCCATCTCTGTTCTTGCTGTCTCCGTCAGCAGTGAGCACAGTGCCAAGTGTGTTATAGTGCTCTCTGGAGCCAAAGGCCTCTCTTACTCTTTTTTTTTTTTTATCGTTGTTAACAACTTTTTTGAGGTATAATTCACATACTATACAGCTCACCCATTCAGAGTGTACATTTCAATGTTTTTTTTTGTGTGTATTCAGTGTTGCGTGACCATCACCAGTCAATATTAGAACATTTTTATCACCTCACAAGGAAACACCATCTATTATAGCTATCACTCCTTTATTCCTCTTCTCTTCCCCTAATCCTGTCTCGGCCCTAAGCAACCATTTATCTACTTTCTGCTTTTTACATATTTCCCTATTCTAGACATTTCATATAAATGGAATAATAGAATGTATGCTCTTCATGACTGGCTTCTTTCATTTAGCATAATGTTTTCAAGGTATATCCTTTTTATGACTGAATAATATTCTATTACATGAGTATATCACATTTTGTTTATCCATTCATCGGTTGATAAGACATTTAGGTGGTTTCCATCTTTTAGTTAATATGAATAATGCTGTCACGCATATTTATGTACAAGTTTTTGTGTGGATATACATTTTTACTTCTCTTGGGTATATACCTAGGAATGGAATTGTTGGGCCATATGGTAACTTGTTTATTTTGAGGAAATGTTTAACTTTTCCCAAGTAGCTTATATAAGTTTCTAGGTCTGCTGTAACAAAATACCACAATCTGGGTGACTTAAAATAATAGAAATTTAATTTATTATCTCATGGTTCCGGAGGCTAAAAATCCCAAATCAAGGTGTCTGCAGGAACATGCAAGGAAGGGAATCCTTCCTTGTTTCTTCCTAGCTTCTTGTGATTTGCTGGCAATTCTTGGTGTTTCTTGGGTTAAAGATGCATTGCTCCAATCCTTCGTCTTCACATGGTATTTTCCCTGTGTGTCTTCACATCATTTGCCCTCTGTGTCTGTCTGTGTGTCCAAATTTTTATAAGGATACCAGTCATATTGGATTAAGGTCCACCATAACGATTTCATTTTAATTTGGTTACCCTTTGTTTAACTTGAAGACCATACTTTCTAATAAGGTCATATTCTGAGGTACTGGGGATTAGGACTTCTACACATCTTTTTTGAAGGGACACAATTCAACCCATGGCATTGCTTTACTATTTTACATTCTCTCCAGCAATGTATGACGGTTCTCTTATTAGATATATGATTTGAGACATTTTTTCCCCATTCTGTGGGTTGTCTTTTCATTTTGTAGCACAAAAGTTACAAATTTTGATAAAGTGAACTTCATTTTTTCTTTTATGAGTTTTGTTTTTAGTGTCATAGCTAAGAAGCCATTGCGAAATCCAAGATTTATCCCTATGTTTTCGTCTAGAGTTTTATAGTTTTGGCTCTTACAATTAGGTCTTTCACTCATTTTGTGTTAATTTTTATATATGGTAAGAGGCAAGGGCTTAATTACATCCTTGTGCATGTGCCTATACAATTGTCCCAGAACCTTTTGTTGAAAAGACTATTTGTTCCCCACTGATCGTGACAACCTTGTCAAAAATCAGTTGACCATAGAAGTGAGGGTTTATTTCTGGACTCTTAATCTTATTCCATTGATCTGTATGTCTATCTTTACACCAACATCACACTATTTTAATTATCGTTGTTTTGTTTACAACTCTTTTGAAATTGGGAAATGTGAGTCTTCCAAATTTGATTTTCTTTTTAAATATTTTTTGGCTATTCTGCATCCCCTTGAGTTTCCATATGAATTTTAGCATCAGCCTATCAATTTCTACAAAGCAGCCAGCTTGGATACTAATGGAGATTAAATTGAATCTGTAGATCAATTTGGAGAGTATTGCCATTTTAACAATATTGAGTCTTTTGATCTATGAGCATCTTGGGATGTCTATTCATTTATTTAAATTTTCTTTAATTTATTTCAACACTGTTCTGTAGCTTTCAGAGTACTGTAAGTTTTGTACTTTTTTTGTTAAATTTATTCCTGTATATTCTATTCTGTTTGGTGCTATTTTAAATGGAATTGTTTTCTTAATTCGATCTGAAGAGTGTTCATTGCCATTGTATAGAAATACAATTGAGTTTTGTATTTGATGATTTATCCTGCAACCTTGATAAACTCATTTGTTAGTTATAATAGTTTTTAATGGATTTCTTAGGATTTTCTGTATACAAAGTCATGTCATCTGTGCATAGAGATAGTTTTACTTCTTCCTTTCCGACCTGGATGCCTTTTCTGCCTTTTCTTTCTTTCTTTCTTTCTTTCTTTCTTTCTTTCTTTCTTTCTTTCTTTCTTTCTTTCTTTCTTTCTTTCTTTCTTTCTTTCTTTCTTT
>PVKZ01009399.1:0-11295 GCA_004027375.1 Macroglossus sobrinus
GCGCAGGCTGGGGCGGAGGAGGGGGCGCAGGCTGGGTCGGAGGAGGGGCGCCCCGGGAGGCGGAGGAGGGGGCGCCCCGGGAGGCGGCGGAGGGGGCGCGCCAGAACTCACTGTGCGGGTCGCCCTTCTCGCGGACCCCGTCCACGCGGCCGTCGGGCTGGATGCGCAGGAAGAAGCCGCCGTTCTTGCAGTACAGCCGCTTGGGGTCCCTGAAGTGCCCGGGCGGGAAGGCGCCGCTGCCGCCGTCCTCGGGCAGCGCGGGCAGCGTGGTGATGCTGCCGGCGGCCATGGCCCCGCCGGGGCCCTGCCGGGGCGCCCGCGCCCCGGGAGCCGCGCGCGGGGCCGCCGCGCCCCGGCCCCGGCCCCCGACGCGCCCCGCGGCGCGGCCCCGGCCCCCCAGCCTCGCGCCCCGCGCCGCCCGGCCGCGCCCGGGGGTCCCGCGCCCCGCGCCGCCCGGCCCGGCCCTGCGCGCGCGCCCCGCGGAGTCCGCGGCCGCCGCCGTGCGCTGCGCCCCGGAGCCGCCGCCGCCTCCGCCGCGCGCGCCGCGTCCGCGGGTCTGGCCGGGCCCGGCCGCCGCGTCACCCCGCCCCCGGCTCCCCCGCCCCCCGGGCGCCGCCCCCCACCTCCCCCGGGGCCCCTGGGTGCCGCCCCCCCCGCCTGCCGCGGCCGCAGCGCGCAGGCGCGCGCCCCGGTGCCGGAGGGTGGGGGCCCGCGGGGGGGCCCGGGGGGCGCGGCGCGGGGCGGTTGCGCGACGCCTGGGGCTCCAGGGGTGCGGCCCGGCCCGTCCCGGCCCGGCCTCCCGAACCCCGCCGAACCTCGCCGAGGCGGCCTCGGCTCCCCGGATCCCCGCCGCGCTAACGGCGCAGATGCCACTGGCCCCCCACCCCGATTCTCTCCGGCCGGTGTTCCAGCGCCGAGAGGGGCCGTCCCCCCGCCAGGAGCAGCGGGATCGGAATGGGGGGTGCCGTGTCAGACGCGCCCTGAACCTCTCCCCGCCGGCTCCGGCCCTCGCGCGCGGGCCGCAGAGCGCGAGCGCTGCGGGCGGGGAGCGGGGGGCCCGCGGCGGGGAGCGCGCCGGGCCAGGCCCAGCGGCTGCAGGCAAGGTCTCTGATGGACCCAGCACGAAATACTCGGCGTGGGGAGAGGATGACGGGCCCAGATGCTGATCGTGAGAGGCGCGTGTGCGCGTGTCTCACTCCTAACCCGGCACCAGCCCTGGCTGCGCGCTGTTGGGCATCTCTGGGAGAGAGACAGGGCGGTGTGAACGTCCTCAACTGCGAAACCCAAGTTGATTGCACTTGGGTCGTTCTCCGCATTACATAATTAATGGTCACTGTAGATCAGCAAAACGTCCGTCCAGGAAATTTCACACACTGAGCCCCTACTACGTGCGGAGCACTTCAGGCAGTGCCACGTGGAAATGCCCGGTGAGGTGGGACCTCCCGGCGGGGTGAGGGAGTCTGGTTTGCAGCGGGAGCGACACAACCACCACCACCCGGGTGTCAAGGCCAAGGGGAGTAGGGTGAAGTGAGATTTCAGACAAGCGTTCAGCGGGCACAGGAGGTGGCGGGTAGCGGGGTGGGCAGGGGAGCTCTGGGAAAGAGGAGGGAGTAGAGAAGTCCCTGTTCGGAGCATGTCTGGGTTCCAAAGAGCAGCCATGAGTGCATGCGTTCACAAGTCTCCCAGCCGGTGGCTCTAGATGCGTTTCTAGGATGTGAAGTCGGAGTAAGAGGGGGTTCTGGGGAGCATCAAACCCAGACATACCCTCCTCTGGGCTCGAGCGCCGTTCTGACCTCTCTCTAAACTGGACAGTCTTTGTCCTGGCTGACAATCCACGGACAGCTCCCTTCCAGGTGACCTCTGTGGGCATCCCAAGGACTGCTTACCGCTAGCGTAGCTCTTGACGAACAGAATGAAGAAATACAAATGGAGTCGCTCTGGCCAAGCTGCTGAATTACTAACGTCGAGTAGGTTGAGGCCTGAGGAATGGATTCTATTCTGTTTTAACAAGCCTAGAAACAAACTTTTGAACTTTCCATTCCTGTGTCATCAAACCTCCAGATAACCCTCTGGTTACCCCCCAGCAGAGGACTAAGGAAAGAATGTTCATGTACCCAGGCCACCTGACACCCAGTGTCCAGACCACTGGTCATCTAGAGCAGGAGTCCCCAACTCCTGGGCCACAGACCAGAAGTGGTCCATGGCCTGTTAGGAACCGGGCTGCACAGCAGGAGGTGAGCGGTGGGCAGAAAAGGGAAGCTTCGTCTATATCTGCAGCCGCTCCCCAGCACCAGCATCACCGCCTCAGCTCCGCCTCAGATCAGGCATTAGATGCTCATGGGAGCACCAGTTGGGGGCCACGGGTCTAGAGAATCACCCTCAGACGAGTCCAGAGGTAAGAGGGCAGGCCTGAATCTGCCCGAGACTATACTTTTTATAACAAGAACTCTCAGCTTTTCTTTCTTCTTCAGAACATTCTGGCTAGTGCCTCACTGTGTTTCCAGTTCGCAAACCCTCAGATCCTTGAATAAATCTTTATTGTTTATTTCTAGCCAAATGATTCTTTTTTTAATTCATTTGACCCACCCATCAGGTTTCCACTTACCTTGAGATCAAGTCGTTTCGAATAAGCCTTTAACTCTATGTCACAGAAACCTGAGCATTCCAAAAGCAGCGTGATAACATCTAAGTATTAGAAAAGACTTTGGAATAGCATCCAGAAATTCGGGGAACAGCTACAAGCCGGTAAGTGAGGTGTGTGTGCCAATGGCCCATAGATCTTGTGGGACCACATTCCATGGACGATACCCCCTCGTTCCCTAGTTCCTTCTAAACCAGGAGAGGAGATGCTACAGGACATAGTTCATTCCGTCCTGGGAATCTAGGGCTCTGAGACCAACAGATCTGAGAGCTGTCTCCAGTCCCTGCCTGGCCCCTCCCAACACGCTTACAGACTCGCTGTTCTCAGATGCAGTCAGCTCTCTCCTCGCTAAACCATGAACGCTCAAATCACTTCCTCTCTCAATGTACCCAGTTATGTGGATGAATATAAATTAAAGATAATTTTGAAAAACAGAACTAACAGGAGAATTTGGAAAGATGGATACCATACTCGTTATTTTTTAAAACCACGAGATTCCCGTGGTAACTACTCAGAAACCATAAAGGAAAAAGGAATTTCCCTCACGATACCACATAAATTAATAAGAATTGTTCGTAATGTAAATTATGAAAAAGTACAATGATTTAAGGAGCTTTGGAAAAATCTCGAATGTTTGTAGATGAAAACACAGAGTAAAATAACAAAGGAAAATGCCTCTAACCATATTTAAACATGTTTAAACAATACTACTTTAAATTCTAGCCCAATTTAAAAAATTTATAACAATATTATAAAATTCATGAGAATAGCAACTTCGCTTTTAAATTGTAGGGGGAAATGTGAAAAACTTTTGATCGGACTAAAAGGATTATTAAATATCTTCAGTGGAAAACTCAGGCATTGTCTAGCTTTTATGATTCAATGGGGTCGCTGTACTTTTCATTGTTTTTGAGCAATTTTATGCCCCTTGTAAGTTGTAGATAACGGTCGGGGACTGAACTGTGTTGTCCCCTAACTTCAACGTGACTGCATTTGGGGACAGGCCTTTTAAGGAGGTAATTAAGGCTGAATGAGGTCATAAGGTGAGGCCCTAACCCAGTAGGATTGGGGTCCCTATAAAAAGGAGGAAAGACTCCGGGAGAAAAGAGGAGAGGCCATGTGAGCACACACAGCAAGAAGTCTGCCCTCTGCAAGTCAAAAAAAAAAAAAAAAAAGCGGCCTCACCAGAAACCAGCCTCGCCGACACCCAGGTCTTGGACCGTCAGCCTCCAGACCTGTGAGAAGATCAATTTCTGGTGTTTAAACCATCCATCCGGTCGGTGCTATTTTGTTATGGCGACCCTGGCTGGCTAACACGAGAGCCCATAATAGGCAGACGAAGTATGTCTAGTGGAAGGAGATCGCGTCCCCGCGGTGACGGTTCATGTTATGTGGCAGCTTGACGGGGCTCAGGGACGTCCCCACAGCGGATACAACGTTGGGAGGGGGGAGGGTGTTTCCAGAAGAGACAAACATTCGAATCCGTCAACAAGGGAGGAAGATTCACTCTCAGCATTGCTGGTGGGCAACACCCAATCCGCCAGGTCCCGGATGGAACAGAAAGGCACAGAAGGGGTGAATTTCCTCTCTCTCTTCTTGAGCTGGGACGTCCTTCTTCTCAAAACGTCAAGACCCCCGTTTCTCAGGCTTCCGGACTCCAGCATGTAGACCAGCAGCCTCTTCACTCTCAGGCTGGCAGTCATGGCATGACGTCCCCTGGTTCTCAGGCCTTCAGACGCGGAGTAGGTTAAGCCACCAGCTTCCCTGGTCCTGCAGCCTGCAGGTGGCAGAAAGGGGACTTCTCAGTCTCCATAACCACGGGAGCCAATTCTGAGCATAGATCTCTCTTTAATGTATCTATAGCTATATGTCTATAGTCAGGCTAGTATTACACTGACGCGAAGGCCACACAAAGACGTCACAAGAATATAAACCTACAGAAGCCTGTAGACCGGAGTCCCTTATGAATATAAATGCAAAAATCCTCCACGAATTACTCTCCAACAGAACCTAGCCACGTGTAAAAGATTATACACATCATGTCCAAGGGAGATTTATTCCAGGGATGCACGTTCGGTTAAGCACAGGAAAATCAGTCCGTGTAAAATACCACATTCATTGAATAAGGGTAAAAAGACACACGATCATCTCACTGGACATTTGTAAAGTATTTGACAAATTCCAACACCCTTTAATGATTAAAAAAAAAAAAACTAGGAGAGAGAAAAAACAAAACAAAACAAAACAACCTGTCTCTTAAAACAAACTTGCCAGAAACAGGAAGCTGAATTTACCTTTGGGTCAGACACACTGCTCCTTGGTTTGGGGAAAGCTACTTGAATGAACCCTTCAATTATGTACATTTAATGTGACTGCCCACCACTACCAGTGCTGCGCCCGCTCTCAAGAAAGTCAGAAGTTAAATGACAAACCGGGAAAATACACGGCGTCCGTGGCATCAACGCCAACCTTCTAGAATCGTAAAGGGATCTCCTACATCACTGAGAAAGGTCCCAGGGCAAAGGAATACCAAGTAGCTCGTAGGAAAGCAAGTATAAATAAGTAGAGCCAAATACATAATATTTACATGAGGCAATCTTCTGAAATTTATAAATATAAGACATGTGAGTCAAAGAAAAGCAAATTCAATCTAGAATGCCATATTTTTCTACTTCTCAGACGGCGGTCCAAATGTGTAACACGCAGCATCGGAGAGCAGGAGGCAGCAGGTACCCTCTTTCACTGATGGTGGGAGATCAGAGCAGCAATAGCATTGAATATTTGAAATAAGAGCAGCAATAGCGTTGAATATTTGAAATAAGAGCAGCAATAGCGTTGAATATTTGAAATCTGCAGTCTCACGACTTCCTATGGCACTGTGTTTGCAGTGTTTGATTTTGGAAAACCCTATGCATGTTCTATGTTTCCTACTCACACAACTTATTTTAAAATACACATAGTGAGAAAAAAGACAATCATTTGGCATGAATTCCCTCAACAGAACTAGACAGTGAGTGTGGAGGGTCCGTGTGTCCTGTAGGTTCTGGGGACAGAGGGCTTTCTGGTGGCTTCCGTGCTCCCCGCTGACCTCTCCCGCTAGAAAGGTGTCCGCGGCTGTGTTTGGAGAGATCTTGGTGCCAATCCCCTCGCCTTGTTCCTCAAAGCTGGACGCCCCCGGGAAATTTGAGTTTCCAGTTCCTCTGTGTGGAGTGAAACCAAAACACACACTGAGTATGAAAGGCCGAGGCCCTGACTCCGGCCACCTCACGGGACAGCGGGGAGCCTGGGGGGGACACAGGGCAACCCCCCCACACACACACGTCCCCAAGGCACACGCCGAATCCCCCACGGGCCCGTGTCCCCGGGCCGCTTCATCAGCTGAGTCTTGGGACTGGCCTCCTATTTTCAAATGCATTCTTTAAAATGCAGAAATAGTTTTTACGATGAGCTTAAGGCTATTTTCCTTTTAAGCATTTGTATTGACAACTTGAACTGTGTTTCTTTTCATTCTTTTTTAAAAAAAAAAATTATTGCTTTGTGAATGGTTAAAAATCCATTAATACAAAATAAAAAGCCCATTAACACAGTCTCTTCTTTAAAAAGCGAAAGCGTGACAGATAGGTACTGGCGAGGATATCTTTGGACTCGGCCTCCCAATTTCAGCCACTTTGCTTTTCTCCCAGATGGGACCCCTTTTCTCAGCTGGGTATGTCTCATCTCGAACGTTTCTGGGTGCGTTGGCACGCACATGCGCACTCATAGGAAAGGTAAGGATTGCTCTGTTGTGTAGCTCATGTTGTCTTTTTATGTTTCAGCAGCTTCCATTTTCACTCCCATGTGTCTTAGAAACGTCCCCTGTCGGTGGAGGATGGGGACACACTCCACTCTCATTTTCACTGCTGCGGAGTTGTGCGCCCACACCGCAGACCCTCCCCAGCTGGCTGCACGCGGGCGGCTCGCGCGTCTTAGCTGCGGCCACGTTCACACGGGCCTCCACGCGCGTGAACGCAAGGTTTTCTCCCAAGCCATTACCTAGTAATAGATGTGCTGGCCCCTGCCTTTTCAGCGTTTTAATTGACATTGATTGCCCAATTCACCGCCCAAGGGGCTGCACTGAGTTATGTGCCCACCCACGGAGCTCATGCCTCCAGCGAGGGGCCATCCTTGCCAAAGTTGTAGCATCGTAAAGCTAAGAACGCCGATTAGTGGCGTAGATAACAAAATTAAAATTTAAACGCCTTTCTACACGTTGAAAAGGATCGACGTACAGTTAGTAATAATGCAGAGACGAGGAAAGTCCTAGATCTAAGTGTTTTTAAAAAAAAGTTAAGTTGGGCGAGGACAGCCTGTGGGGATCTGGCTTGGGAAAATGTCACGTAAAAAAAGGTCGCACGGACGTTAAGAATTCAGCGGCCAGATCCCAGGCCCCCCCGTAAACCTATACCTCCCAGTGTCCGCGCAATGGATATGAAGGGGAGCGTGTATGTCAGCAAATTGAACTACAGTGCCAGGGCGGTCGGAGGTCGCGCGCCCTCTGAACTCTGAAGAGACCACTTCTGGGACATCCACCTCGTAGGGAATACTTCAAGGTCAACACCGGTGACCATCACCAGGCACTGAACCATCACGTGAATTCCCGCGTATCGTCAGGTTCTCTTATCCGGAGACGGAAGCGGCAGCAGGAAGTTATAGAAACCTTCTTCTGCCACCTGTCCATGTAGAGCATCCACTGGCCCTGGACCCCAACTCTGTTAGCCTTTCTGGACACAGAAGACAGAACCCCGGAGGGTCCTTCCATCTCTACAGCGCTCAGATGCTTCATCCTTCCTTGAAAATACTTCTCCGTCCCCAGAAATGTTCCCAAACGTCAGGAACCTTAACCCGACCATATATGGCCCATCAGCAGAGTGTGCCGGGTTTATAACTATTACGAACCCCGACCGGCCAGACGGGGCGGACTGTTTGTGCTCGGAGGGGAGGAGCGAGTGTGTTTTCCTTTCATCACGGAGAGGGAGGGCATCAGCGTCGTCTGCGGCCCAAGTGTACTCTGTCCTCGGCCAAGACGATGACTGTAACTCTGCAGCCGATGACCTCAAGCCTGACCTACAGCAGTCATCCCCAGGGACGAGAAAGGTCACGCAAACACCTCAGCACCCCGTCACCAGGAGAGCACACAATTTCATCTCAAGTTAGTAGTCTTTAAGGTCATCTCGCAAGAGTAATGCAGAAAGAATGAGTAATAATTAAAAAAAAAAACTGGAACAGCAGTTGACTGGATTTGAAACATTGTAAATGTTTTCTCAATATTCTTTCCATGATAGGAAAATGCGTTTCATTCATTCAGACTCTCCCAAACACCAAGCTGCCTCAAAAGGGAACGTTATTATTTGTGGCCACTCTATGCATGTTCATGAAGATACGTGCAAAGAGAAAAATATCGCTGTGACCCTCCCTGGCTAGCAATGACCATGGATGACATTTGCCAGCACGTTAGCCCCCCCCCCCCGCTTATCCGCGGGGGGCGGGATCTTCCAAGCCCCCCAGTGGCTGCCTGACGCCGTGGACAGTACCTACCCCCCTCACACACACTGTTTGCTTCCCGTACACACACACACACACCTACCATAACGTTTAATTTACAAAGCAGGAACGGTGAGAGAGCAACAGCAACAATAATAAAAAAAAAAAAAGGACAATTATACTACAACATAAGTTCTGGGGACGTGGTCCCTCTCTGTGATAACCCACCTGACTGACGGGAGGGTGGCTTACATGGGGTGGACAACGCTGGGCGAGGAGGTGATTCCTGCTCATCCCGCGTGGGATGGCACACGCTTTCATCATGCTGTTCAGAACTGTGCGTGCAATTTTAAACGCATACATTGTTTCTTTCTGGAATTTTCCATTTAATGGAGGGTAACTGCAACTGCAGAGAGTAAAACTGTGGATTAGGAGGGACCACCGTATATGCTTTATAAATGGATAAGGAGAGACACGTCCAGATAGTGTTGCTTTGTTTTTACAAAATTGGGTCCTATGAACACTTTATCATAACGTTATTTCCCATTTATCAGTGTATTCTAAACATTTCTATAGGTTATTCAGTGTTTTTCTATGTTTATTCTTAACCTTATCATATTGTTCCCCTGCATGGACATGCTATAATTTGTTTAATCCACTGTCTGTAGACATGTAGGTAGTTCCCACTGTTTAAATTGTTTGACTATATAATTCTGATTACTTTCTTAGGATTAATTCCTTGCTTTTATTTCCTTTTGATTTCCTTCTCACAGGACTCACTGCACTTGTAATTATGTATGTAACATCTACAAAGTGATAGAATGTAACTTCCAGCCCTTGATCTAGAAGACATTCAATAAAATACTTTTGATTAAATAAATGAATGGGTTAAGACTTTGGGATACATTTTATCAAGTGGGTTTGAAAAAAGTTGTGTCAATTTCTACTTTTTCCAAAAGCAGAATAAGAGTCCTTCTTTCCCACATTCTCTTTATGTCTCGGTGTTGTCTTAAATACAATCTTTGGACGACTTGACATGTAAAAAATGAGTTTCTTGCTGGCTTAATTAGAATTTTTAAAATTATTCTAAGACATTAAACACATTTTCATACGTGTACTGAGCATTTATATTCATTGTTTTGTGATCTGTTAGGCTTGAGTGTGGAAAGGGCTAAGGAACAGTCATTTCAATGCCACCTGGAAAGTCCCCAGAACACCAGCGTTCAAAGCGACACTCTCTGCGGTACGTTGCCAGATGCGCAATTCTGGGCTATAAATATCCAGGATTTTGACTTCTAGAAGTGTGGCAGGGGAAGCTCTCGTTTTTGCACAGGGAGAAAGCACAGAGGTCCCTCTGAGCTGGATCGTTTGGGGGATCGAAAGAAAATCCGACTCATCTTTTCATTGTTCTCTTCTGCTCCTCATGCTCCCCGGGGAACAGGCATGTTTAAAGGAACCACAGACAGAACACGCATTATTCTCAGTTAATTACTTTTAGTGCTTCCTTTTAATTTATTTTCCTTCCTAATATGTCTGTTTCCCTTCAGAGTCTCCTATTCCCTTTGCTCCACCCCACCCCCATTTCCTGATCCACCTAGAATAAACCCCAACGTGCAATCGCCCCCACCTCCCTGGTATTAGGTACTTTTGATGACATCAGTGTGTAGGCTGCAAACATCTCTCTCCTGTGAGAGGAGTTAGTCATGCAGTCTGTGTGGCCCTGTCTTCACTCAAAGCCAACAATAAAAACAAACAAAAAAAATCCAAGCTATATCCCTCACACAAAGCAAAACGACACATATGGCTCTACCTTTTGCTGAGGGGGGGTCTCATGTCTCTCAAGAAACTATACTCTACTTCAAGCCCGTAGGTCATGGTTTCTGGCTCATCAGTGGGGGGCATCGGTGCCCAGGGGCAGCTCTCCCTGAGGTCTCCGGAAGACGTTCTGGTGTGATGCTAACGCGTTCAACGAGCAAGTGTGAGCTTACACGCCACGTCCAAGTGGACTTGCAGCATCTCTGTTCGCACGTAAAATGCAGAGGGAGGGTAACAGCAGTGTGTGGCGCTGAAACCAAACTTGTTTCTTTAAGAGTCACAGGAGAATAAACGACAGACTAGGTGCTCAAGGCGCCGACATTCTACAGCCGAGTCAGGCCGCGTTGCGCAGGACACGTCCACCAGGCCTGTCGCGGCCCAGCCCGCGAGCAGACGCTCAGTGCTCTCGGGAAAACCTACCATGCTGCTTTGATCCATCCGTTCTTTCAACCTCTACGACCGTTTCTCCCTTCTCCCTTTTCCCCCAAACTTCCAACAAACCTCCGCTCTCTTGTTGCTTCGCCTCTTGGTTCACTGAGGATAGAACCTCCAGTCGCCAGCCACGCTGCCCTGAACGTGCCCGATCCCGTCGGACCTCGGACGCTAAGCAAGGTCGGGCCTGGTGAGTCCTCGGATGGGAGACCACCTAGGAAGACCAGGTGCGTAAAAAATAAAAAATAAGGGGTTGGAAGCTGACAAGGTCCTTGCAATCTGTGAGGTCAACCAAGGGTTGCTTTGCATAATAATAATAATAATAATAATAATAATAATAATAATAATGATAATAATAATAATAATAGAATCCCCTCAACTTCCACCGCCAAAGCGCTGATGTACCTGCACCTGTTGCCACCCACCCTCCCTGGCCCCTGCCCAGCCGCCTCTCAGCATCCGGTCACATTGGTCGAAGGACTTCTCCGGCATCCGTTTTTTCCTCCCGCCCAATAAATTATCCCCATCAGCCTAAAACTATGCGGCTCCTTCCCATCTTCAAAAGAGCCCCTCCCGTCCCCTGACGCCACCCCCCCTCTGCAGACACCAGCCCTTCTCCGCATCCCCCCGGCTGCAGAATTCCTCAAGCCTTGTCTAATGGTCTGTCTCCTCCACGTCCACCCCTGTGTTCCTCTGTTTTAAGACTTTGATTTCATCTGGTGCTTAAGTAACTGGATGACCATGAAAGTCATGGACACAGAGAGGACTTCACCCACATTCCACTGGCCTAAGACATCAGTGACTGCTGCTGTTTTATTTGTGCTCCCTTCCTGCCTTTGCTCATTGGCTCATGTCCCTTTTTTTTTTTTTTTTTTTTTTTTTTTTTC
>PVKZ01009400.1:0-11267 GCA_004027375.1 Macroglossus sobrinus
CCTGCGCCATCCTGTGGCGCCCAGAGCCCGTCCCCCTCTGCGTTTCTGCTAGGAGGCCAGGGTTCTGGCCCGGAAGCCAGACGGACCCCCGCCTAGAAACAGCGGCGTGGCGGACCCCGCAGGGGCCGTGGCGGGCCTGGCCGAGGTGCTGCCGCAGGCGGGGGGCTTAGGCGTCCGTCTGCACGGACGTGGGGAGAGGGGCCGGTGGCTCGTCCGTCGTATTCTCTCTGAACAGGAGCTTCCAGAGGCCGTCACCCTGGTTCTGGGTGCCAGGCGCCCACCCCGGCACGGTGGGAGAGCCGCATGCGACTTGGACTCCCCTAGACCTCACGTTGTCTCTGCGTACCAGGGGTGGGCGCCTGGCCCCGGACGCCCCGGCCCCCCGCGTGAGACGGCACAGCTCCTCGCACAAGGCCGGCCCACGCGTCCGCGGCTCCCGGCCGTGAGCAGACATGGCGCGGGCCTTGACCGGGAGGGCCCCATGCCGTGGGCCGTGCCGTGGGCCGTGCCGTGGGGGGTCGGCCGTGCAGAGGGGCCCAGAACAGAGCGTCTGCCCTGCTCGCCCCCGGCCCGCTGCGGCCTCTGACGGGGCGCCTGCCCAGGGCGTGCGCCCTCACTGGCCTGGGCGCCCTGCCCATCACCCTCCTGGATTTGGCTAGGGTGTTGTCGTGAACGAGGCGGGCATCCGGCTTCCTTTCCCCCCAGGTGGCCCCACCGCTAAGTGACAGTATTCTTGCTTACATTTTTATGAGGTTTTATTTGATTAAAGCGCTACGTATGTGTCACTTGTTTGTTGAAAATTTGTATCTTTAAAGGGAAGACTTCATACATAATTTCAGCGTTTATTTCTCATAGATTTGGTATAATTTTTTTAGAATGAGAACTGCCATTCAGATACAAAAATAAAATTGTTCACGTGATGGCCGCTTCTTCAAGGACAGGGGCTGGGCTGCAGACCCGAGCGCTGGGGTCAGGTCTGTCCTCTGATGAGGAAACCGAGGAAGGGACCCACATCGGTCCAGGGGTCCCCCCGACAGCAGAGTCCTGAGAAGACGATTGGAAGTCGGGGAGGGGGGCTTAGCTTTAATCCAGAGCGGCGGTTCTTAGCCAGGGCAGTCTTGCCCTCCAGGGGACACTGGCACTCTCTGGTCGTCGCACCTAGGGGAGCCGCTGGCCTCTGGGGGGTGGAGGGCAGGGCGCAGCTGCGCGTGCTGCAGTGCGCCGGGCGCGGGGCCCAGACGCCAGCGGCTCCGAGGTCCGAGGACCCCGTGCGAGCGTGACGGTCCCTTCATTCCCTCGCTGCTGCGTGGGGCTTGTTTTGAAAGCGTCACGTCTGCCTTACCTGGCAGAGACGGTACGTCTCTGTCTGTGTGTGGGGGGCCTGTGTGCTGGGCGACCCTCGCACCCTCTGCAGGTCGGTAGCCACTGCTCCCCATGGCAGTGGTGCTGCCTGTCACCAGCTGTGTCCGTGTTGTCCCCAGGATCAACTGTCACTCACTTTCCCTAACGAGAACGGGCCGGACTGCGATGCCGCAGCCTCTGGCCAGGAGACGGGCGTGGGGGCAGTGGCCAGCGCGTGGCCAGGTGGCAGGCAGGCCCTCTTGCAGGAGGGCCGGGGCACCCACCCCCTGGAGCCGGGGGCCTGCGGCCCAGGGGTGGGAAGCAGAGGGTCGTGGGAAGCGGTCTGACTGTCACCGCCTGCACCTGCTGAGGCGGTGCAGAGCAGGGGGAGGAGGTGGCCTCCTGCCAGGGGACAGAGCCTGCACTCCAGACCCTGCCCTGCTCTCTGCTCGCAGGGGGAAGGGTCACGTCCTCCCCATGAAGCAGCCATCAGGGTCGGCCCCTGCGGGGTGGGGTGGGGGGAAGGGGAGAGAGGAGCCAGGGCAGCAGGGAGCCCGCGTCCCCTCCCCCGCGGGGGCCCCGCGCGGGGAGCGGTAGGAGGGGCGACCGGGACTGCATTCATGGAAATCAGCCTGCGAGGAGCCGAGCGGCTGGCTCCCCGCTCCCCGTGGCAGCGGGCGCCGGCTCTGCTCCGCCATCTCGTCCCCGCCGCCCCGGCGGGCCCCCTCTCCAGCCGCCTCCGCTCGCTCTGCACGCTCCCGCCCGCCCCCGCCCGCCCCCACCCGGCCGGGCCTGCCCCGGCCCCCCTCCCCCGGCCGCTGTGGGAGCGCCCCGGGGCCCGGGGCTGCGGGGGTCCGGCCCTGGCCCACCATGGGCCCTGGAGGGCACAGCCGCGACCTGCCCAGGCTGTGACGCTGCCGCCCGGGGCTGCCGGGACACGGGGACCGCAGGTCGGGACTCGCCCAGGGTAAGAGGTGGGCGGACGGCGCGGGGGCCGCGGTGCCCGTCATCACCCCCAGCGCGGGGACTGGGCCGTCACCCGCCGCCCGCCCTCCCCCGCAGGGACTGGGCCTCCGCGTTCCGCTCTAGGCCCCAGCGTCCCCCCCCCCCCCCCGCCCCGGCCCCTCCGGGCGGGTGGTGCTCCAGCAGTCGGGGCGCTGCCTCCAGGCCCAGGGCTCGGGGGCAAGCCCAGGACCAGTGTCCGTGGTCCTGCTCGGGCGAGGTGAGCCGCAGGACAGCAGAAAGAGGGCGCGTTGGGGGCAGCCCCCTCCCCTCTGCAGCCTCCGCGGGAGCGTCTTGAAGGACTCGGGAACCTTGTCTGGGTGTGGGGAGCCCTCTTTGTAACAACGCCCATAGAGTAGAGTTGGGGTGCACATCTGATCTGAGCCTGGGGTCCCTTCCGGCTGTCAGACCGAGGGAGGCGGTGTCAGCGTGCAGGAGGACGTGGGGTTCACGGAGGCCAGCGTACAAACAGGGTTTAGGAACCGGGGCAGAGTGAGAGAGCACTGCCTCCCCTGCCTACCCGGTCTATTTTGGACGTTGGGGGGCGTAGGAGGGCAGCTGGCCGGCCTGCCTGCTAGGGCGTCTGGGGCCCCCTTCCTCGGAGGCCGGAGCCGTCTGTCTGGTGGGCCGGGGAGCCCCGGGCTTGCCCCGAGGGGGAGGGGCTGTGTCCCTGTGTCCCCGCGGCCGGGCCGGGTCGCGTTTGCTCCTCCCCGAGCCGCTCCAGCTCCGCTTTCCGCGCTGTGACCCTTTGGAGACCGCAGCCTGTGAGTAGGGGCGCGGGGAACCGAACGGCCGCAGACCCCGCTGGGCCAGACGCCGGCACCCCTGGTTTCAGAGACGGTTGGGTTCTTGAGACGGTCACCTTCCAGGGCAGCTGCTATTGAAAGCAGATGTCAGCTTGGCTTTTCTAAACCAAACTCTCAGGCTACAATTTATGACTCAGTTTCTGGTACCGCCTTGAGCTGTGACTTTGGTTACATCGTGACCTTAGGCAGACGACGTCTTAGAGTTCTAGGCTTTGTCAGGTAGAAACGTGCCCGTCCCCTTCTCTGCGTAAGGTGGGGGGGAAGCACCTGCTTCCTGAGACTCCTGCAGCTCGGTACTACACACTGTCATCCGCCAAGGGCAGGGCTGATGACAGCCCCAGCGGGAGAGGGTCCCCAAGCTCCCAGAACCACCGGGCAGTGACCGCCCGCCCCGCACAGGCGTCCCCCGGCTCGGACCCCTGCGTGCATCTCGCCCAGTGAACAAGGCCCGGATTGTTGCGTTCGTGGTCAGGAAAGTTTCCGTAAAAATGCAGAATGTGGTGAGAAAATCTGTAACACGCTTACTCGTGGGTGGGAGCCTGGGTGGTTTTGAGTGGAAAGAATCTGAACGAGCGGAGTGTAAGTGTGCGCTGGCCATTTGCTGGGGGCATCTCCCCGCTCCGGGCTGAGCGTCCGCCGTGCTGCCGGCCACATGCTCGTTTAACTCTTGTGGGGCCTGGGGGTGTGTGTACATTCTTCTGAGATCTCTTAGGCCATAAATGGGGGGTGAGACATTTATTTTACAGTGATCTACAGGGAAGCCAGATCGTAGCTTCTCGAAAGGAACTAAAGTAACAAATCAGGAAGTCAGGAGATTGCTATTAAGTGTCTCTTTTTTTAATGATGGTGGAATACACATGACGTGGCGTTTACCGTCTTAAGTGCAGAGTGTAGAGTCGGGCAGTGTCGTGCAGCCATCTCCAGAACCTTCTGTCTTGCAGAATGAAAGCCGTCCCTTTTAAACAGCTCCCCTCCCGCCCCCACCCCCGCGGGGCTGTCCACTCGTGTCCCTCACGTGAGTGGCGTCAGGCGGTGTTTGTCCTTGGCAGTTGGCTTATCTCACTGAGCATGATGGCCTCAGGATCCATCCACGTCGTAGCCGGTGTCACACTGTCCTTTTTAGGGGTGGACGGCGTGGAGGCACGTTTGAGAAGCGTTGCTGCGGTCTTGCCTTACTCGGGAGGGAAGGCCGTTGGGCAGGCTTTCCACGGAGGTGTGACGTGAGTGCATCAGGACACCGTTGGCCACCTGTGTGGCACCAGGGTTGGGGCTCAGTCACCCCCCCGTTGCCTGGCCGTCTTCCTCCTGGGTGCTCCGGGCTGGACAGCTCCCCCGGGGCCTGCGTCTCAGCTCAGGACGGTCAGAAATCAGAGCCGCTCCTGTTTCCCCGGCTCTGTGTGGCCTTTTACCTGAAGACGCTTTGGATCTCGGCCGCGTTCTTGTCCCGTCTTAGAGGTCCGACCCCACGCGCTCCTGCTGTCGGCACGAGCTGAGTTTTGTGAGTTCGCCGCACGTTTGCGTGGAAGCCTGAGCTCTTCCCAGCCTCTGAGTGTTTCACCCCGGGAGTCGCTGGCATTTCCTGGGAGATAGGCGTCCTCCCCCAGGGCGGGGCGACGGAGGTGGCCCGAGGAGGCTGCGGGGCTGGGCTCGGGGCGAGGTGACCGTTCGCTCGCTCGCTGAGGGTTCTCTGCGCTCGTGGACGCAGTGCTGTCAGCGTGGCTGTCCTCTCCCGAGCGGGAAGGGCTTGGCAGGGGGTCTCGCAGCCGTGGGCCGACGGTTCGACTTAGAGGCCTGTTGTGACCTCACTCTCGTGACACGCCTGGCTCCGTAGGGGACTGGGCCTGGCTCAGCAGGGGCACTGGTGCCAGCCTTGAGGGCGGTGGCCTCGTGGGCCCGGTGGGCAGCGCTCGCGTGTCTGTCTGCCTCTCTGCATGCGGGGGACGGGGCGGGTCTCTCTGGACTCGTGGCCCCCCCTCTTGAAACGTGTCCCTGCTGTGCGGGTCGAGATCCGGACCCTTCCTCTCCATCAACAGTGAGGGCCGTGGGAGGGAGGACGGTGGGGGATCACGTGGGCGGGTGGGGACACCGTGCACGGTGCACTTCAAAGCTGGCCGAGGGTCCCGGTGCGGCTGGGCGGCCTCAGTGGGGTCTTGGCCCTCATGCACCTCAGACCGTCCCCTTTGGGTCCCCCGGCATGGGGACAGACAGACCGCACGGCCCGTTCTGGTTGGCAGCGAGCGGCCCGTGCGCCTGCTGAGCAGAAGCCACCAGGACTGCTTTCCAGCTGAGGCTCCTGGCGGGCCCCTGGACCCCCGGGTCCCTGCCCGTGGGGCCCGGCATGGGGGAGCCGGGCAGCGGGGACCGGGCAGCAGCCCCGACTGCCCTCGGCCGGGAGGAGCGCCCTGTCCCTTTAAGACGGCCCCGCTCCGTCTGCGCTGCGTGGGGCACGCTCCGGCCCTGGGCCCGGCCCACGGGTGCGCTCCGCCGAGCGCCGTTTCAACAGAGAGGAATAGAAGCCTCACAGCTGCGCACAATGGCCCCTTGTCGCTGTGGGCCCTTTGATCCCCTTCATCGACCCGGGCCCCGCGAGGGCCTGGCACGGCTGGCGCCCGTGCGGCAGGCAGGACTCCTTGTGACTCGACCTTTGCGGAGCGGACGTCCGCGGCCTGGGGACCCTCCGGCTCTGCTGCGGCCCCTGTGCGCAGGCGGCTCCCCGCCCCCGCCCCCCATCTCCCTTCTCCGCGGCCTCCCTGGCACGGGCGCCCCGGCAGCACGTGGCGGCCGGGGTGGGGGAGGAGTTGTTTGTTGCTCAGCCATCTGGCCCGGCAGCCCGTCTCGTACAGTGTGACCCTGGTGGCCGCACAGGGGAGCGTGGCGTGCGCAGGCGCCCTGCCCGGGGACCTGCGCCGCTCGCCCAGAAGCTCGGGCAGAGAGCGGACGTGGTGGCGTCTGAGCCCCAGCCCCGCCCTCCCGTCCTGCAGCCTCCAGCAGCCTCCAGGGGCCGTCTGTCCCTTTCATTCTGCTGAGAGAGGCCGAGTGGCGCCCTGCCGCGCCTCGGACACCGTGCAGTGCTTCCTGCTCGTCCTCGCGACGACGGTGGCAGCCCGGCAGCCCCTGTGCCCACCTGTCCCCACCTGTCCCCGGGGGGCCCGCGTCCGCTCGCACCTGCGAGCGCGTCTTCCTCCGCCCGAGGCCCCCATGGGGGGACGGCTTTCTGAGCCTGGTGGGCCTGAAACACTCGACGGAGCGTCAGTGCTGGGCCCACGGTCCCCGTCAGAACCTTGAACCCCGCCCCGCCCCCGCCCGGATGGCTGTCTCGCCAGCCAGGTGCTCCTCTCTGCTCCTCCCGGAGGCCTAGGATCGTCCTCAATCCTCCACCTTCCAACTGTCACTCTGAATGTTTCTCTCGGATTAAAACAACCCTCATTTTGTACGGAACGAATTGATCTGTTGCTTGTAGTTTCCGTTTGCTTCTGCTTCCAGCCTTTCCTCCGCTCTCGGTTCTGTGGGAGTGCCTCCGCTTCTCTTCTGTTCCTTCACGGACACCTTTATTCCAGGAGAGGCCAGAGGGGCAAAATACGGGTGATTTCCAAGAGCCCGTCCTTGCCTGCGATGGCCGTTTTTGGGGTTTCCTGTCCACGGGTGTGTCTTCTGTCCCCCCAGTCCCCTTTCCCCGCCCCAGAGCCGTTTTCTATTCCCGGCCTCGTGTCTCGTGTGGGGGTGGGTGGGCCGCCTCGGCGGGTGGCTCCGCGGGCAGGTTAAGCGGGAGCTCGGCGGCGAGTGGGCCTCCTGCACCCTGGGCCCCGCGCCGGGCTGAGGGCGGTGCCCGGGCCCTGGGGTGGGCGCAGGGAGGCTCCACGGGCACCGTTGCCGTGCCAGCCGCGTGCTCACGGTTGGTCTGGCTCTTTCGTTGTCACCTGGTCATAACGGTGCGGGGCGGCCGTGGCGGGTGTGCAAGGTCCCCGGGCCCCGGGGGCTGCGTTCCGGGGGGTGCTGGCCGCTGGTCGGAAGCCGTGCCGTCGCCCGTCTCCCTGCACTGGGCGCTGCGGATCCACAGGTGTCTAAGACTCGTCGCCGCTCGTGAAGTCGCGTCTCGGAAGGTGGGGCGGGAGCGCTCTGAGCGCACGGCCTGGAGCTCGGCCCCGGCCTGCGGGAGGCGCGTCGCGCGTGGACGCCGGGCTGGGCGGTGGCGCCGAGACTCCGCGAGCGCCGCCCGTCGCTGCCTGTCGCTGGGGTGCCCCGCGGCCTCGACACGCGGGGTCTCCGTGGCGCTGCTTCCCGCCCGCCGTGGCGCGGGCCCCTGACCTGCCCCTGTGGGGTCGCGACCCACGGGTGCTCTGACTTCAGCGTCTCCGCCAGCCCGCACGTCCCCCCAGCGGGCGCCCGTCAGCAGAGCAGCACCCTGTGCCCATCCTCCTGCGGCATCCCCGCGGCGTCCCCGCGGCGTCCCTGTAGCATCCCCGTGGCACCCCCGCCCTCCCGTGGGGTCCGAGCCCCACCCCCTCACGTCTCTGTCCCCGCAGTCCCCAGCGACCTGACCGCAGAGGAGCGGCAGGAACTGGAGAGCATCCGGCGCAGGAAGCAGGAGCTGCTGGCCGACATCCAGGTAGGCGCGTGGCGCGCGTGCCGCGGGGGCGGCCGGGCTCCCCCACGGGCGTCTCCTCCCGACGGGTTGCTGCTCCGAGCGGAGCGCAGGGGTCGACGGCCACCGTCGCTCGCAGGCCAGAGGGTGGCCCTCAGGTTAGGTGCTCTGCGGGCTCACCCCCCCGGTCAGCTGTCAGAGCCTCGGTGACCCCGTCTCCTGACCCCCGAGTGGCGCACGGGCCGGGCGGGGTCGGGGCCTGGGCTGCGGGAAGCAGACGCTGGGCCAGGCCTTGGCACGGCCACGGAAGGCGGAACGATTTTCCATATGAGAGTGTTGGGTCTTTGAACTTCGCTGTCTCCACCTGTGAGATGAGAACGAGGGTCACGTGAGTTCACGTTTATTGGGGACTGGCCACGAGGAGACGCCGCCTCAGCCACAGCTCACTTTTCAGTGTTTGTCTGAACACACTGCTCCCTGTGACGGCTGTGCGGTGTGTGCCCACGGCCCACTGACCGGCCCGGTGGGCGGAGAGCAGGTGCTCAGCTGCACGGTCCCCCGGCCGCCACCTGGTGGCGGTGTTGGCCGGTGCTCGCTCCGCTGGCGGGAGCCTGGACCGTGGGGGGCTGAGCGTCCCAGGCCCTGCCCCACGGGGCGGGCAGCGGTTTCCGTGGGAAATGCTTGTGTACGCGAGTGTGAATGGCTCTAAATTTTGTCCCTAGACTGTGACGTCCTTGAGGTCAGGGCCTGTCCCTCTCACCCCGGTGTTCCCTAGAACGCGTGCCGTCTGGCGGGAGCCCAGTGAACGTTTTCCAAAGTTGGCTAGATTGACTTCTTCGGTTTGTCTTCCTTCATTTTGCTTTCTGCCGGAAGCACTCGCGTGCGTCCGAGGTTTCGGAGGCTCTGTGCTGCTCTGTGTCTCGCTGTCCTGCTAACCCCGCTCTGTCTGTCCCGCAGAGGCTGAAGGATGAGATAGCAGAAGTGGCTAATGAAATCGAGAGCCTGGGGTCCACAGAAGAACGGTGAGTGTGCCCCGCGGCTTCGCCAGGCTCCCAGCCTGTGACGGGGCGGACGGGGGGAAGGCGCGCCTCTGTCCTCTCTCCCTGGCGAGCACACAGCAGCCGGCCGCCTGCTCCGCAGCCTGCGTGTGGGGGCTCCGGACGCGGGGGTCTGCGGGGCGCGTGGGAGGGTCGGGCTGAGGCGAGGACGCGGCACGTTCCCCGCGGCCTTTCAGCGCCCTCGTTCGTGTGTGACCCACTGGTTCTCTCTCTGGTCCACTGTGTGGAGCTGGGAATTTCTTTGTGTCCTTTGCGTAAGGAAAAGCTCACGGTTGCCACTTTGAGGAGTGTGAGAAGGCCGGACGCCGGTCACGTCCGGCTGTGGCCACGAGCTCGCTCCCGGCACTGGGGGAGGAGAGAGTGCAGACGGGAGGTCACAGTGCACAGGGACACGGGCACCCGCAGGCGTATGCCTCCCACCCACATGCGACGTTAGGGACGCGGAGAGTCCGTTGTGCATGGGTCCCCAGACCGTTTCTAACTGCTCGGTGTGGCAAGTGGGTCGTCGCTAATCGCATGTGTCTGTGTGGTGCTAAGCCTGAGTCTCCCCGTCTGGCTTCATGGGACCGTGTGACTTTGCTGTCCTCAGCACCTCTGGGCAGAGCCCTCGGGGATTAGCAAAGCCCCGTTTGGCAGAAAGCGGCCAGCTTGTCACTGCGGTCTCTGTAGTTTCAGCTCTGGATTATAGCTTTGTTCCAGGTTTTAAAAATTGTAGCGTGAGTTCATCAAAATTTAACATTTTTGCTCTTGTAAAAGATACTGTTAAAAGAAGTAAATAGGCAAGCCACCGACAAGGAGAAAATATTACAATACCTGTTCTTGAAAAAGTATTCGTACATATATATGTATACATATGTATGTATGCACGCACACGCGCGCGCGTGCGCACACACACACAGATATATATGTAAAGAACAAGTATAACTTAAAAAGATAGCCCAAATAAAAAATGGGCATAAAACTTTAATAGACACTGAAGAAGCTGTATGTGTAAAAGACCCATGAAAACGCTGACCTCGTCAGTCCCAAGGTCATGCACCTGAGCACTCCCCCGAGGGGCCAACCCGCAGCCCTCGGTGGCGGAGGTGGCACAGGCCGCCGCGTGCTGGCCAGGGCTGGTGGGAGGAGCGGGGGTAACCAGGTGGGTAAACAGCTGGGCGGGGCCTACGCTGTCGTGCGCGCACCTGCACCACGGCCAGCGGTCCAGCTGCAGGTGCTCATGCGTGTGAGGGCACGTGCCCCCGCAGACCGTGCCAGGCGTGCAGTGGGGGCGAGTGGTGACCAGACGGAGGGCACAGGCCGTCAGCTTACGGGGAACCTGCTGCTGGGGCGAGGACACGTTGCAAAGCTGGGTTGCGACGGTCGTGCAGCTCGGTGGGTGTGCAGACGTCATTCGCACGTGCGCTTAGAGTGGGCATGTCACGTGATGCACACACGGTAGTTAGGTTTAGAAAGTCACGTTGGAAACAGCTGCTGGCAGCGAAGGGACGAGTGAGCCGGGGCCAGGCCGATGGCCGGGGACCTTCCGGAGTCCGAGTGAGCGTGCCGGCGCTCTCCCGCACCCCTCCCAGAGCCCCTCAGAGCCCCTCAGAGCCACTGCTGCGTGCGGGAGCCAGGGCTCCTCTGAGCCCCCGCTACCTGGAGAGCTGAGAGGGCCGCGCTGGTTATGTTTCAGGAAGAACATGCAGAGGAACAAACAGGTCGCCATGGGCAGGAAGAAATTCAACATGGACCCGAAGAAGGTGAGTGAGGAGGCCGCGTGGGGGCCCGTGCCCGGGGGGCCCCGGCTGCCTGCGGGACGCTCCCTCGGGGCCCAGCACCCCCCGCCACCCGGTCTTCCTGTGCCCGGGACGTGTGGGGCATCACAGGCATGCGCGCTGTCCCCAGGGCATCCAGTTCTTGATCGAGAACGACCTGCTAAAGAACACGTGCGAGGACATCGCGCAGTTCCTGTACAAAGGCGAAGGGCTCAACAAGACGGCCATCGGCGACTACCTGGGGGAGAGGTGGGCCCGCGCCCGCGCGGGGGACTGGGCGCGCCCCGCGATCCCGAGGGTTTCGTCCTGAGGCAGCGGTGACGGGGGCGCGGCCTGGGGACGGCAGCCGGGGGTGCGAGGGCTCCCCGTTTGCTCAGCCAGCAGACAGGCAGACGGGCTCTCCCTCCCTGTGTGGGGCCACGTCCCCGGAGCCCACAGGCGGGGCCTCGGCGTGGGAAGCTGCCTGGCTGGGAGTCGGGGTGGCCTTGGCGTCTCGGCTCAGCGTCTGACCCCTGCTGTCCCTGCCCCGTGTCATTTGTTTTTCTCGGCAGAGATGAGTTCAATATCCAGGTTCTCCATGCGTTTGTGGGGTTGCACGAGTTCACCGACCTTAACCTCGTCCAGGCGCTGCGGTGAGTGGGGTCAGGGGGGCACCTCGGGGTGGGGCTGCGGTGAGTGGGGTCGGGGGGCACCTCGGGGTGGTGCTGCAGTGAGTGGGGTC
>PVKZ01009401.1:0-11281 GCA_004027375.1 Macroglossus sobrinus
AAAAAAAATGATAGAAAAATAAATGCAACAAAGAGCTGGTTCTTAGAGAAGGTTAATAAAATTGGCAAACCTCTGGCTAGAATCACTAAAGAAAAAAGAGAAAGGACACAAATAAATAAAATCAGGGATGAAAGAGAAGGAAATTATGACTGACATCACAGAAATATAAAGGATCATACAAGAATACTATGAAAAAAGTATATAACACCAAATTTAATAGCCTAGAAGAAATGGACTAGTATTTAGAAAAATACAATCTTCCTAGACTGAATCAAGAAGAACTAGAAAATCTAAATAGACTGATCAGCAGTATGAAAATTGAAACAATCATCAAAATTCTACTGAAAAGTAAAAGTCCAGGACCAGAGGGCTTCACCAGTGAAGTCTACCTAACATTCAAAGATTCAATACCTATTCTCAAACTCTTTCAAAAAGTCCAAGAGGAGGCAATACTTGCCAACTCATTTTATGAGGCCAGTATTACTCTGATGCCAAAACCTGGTAAAGATAACACACAAAAAAAAGAAAACCACAGACCAATATCTTTCATGAACACAGATGCAAAAATTCTAAATAAGATACTAGTGAACCGAATACAGCAACACGTTAAAAAGATTATATACCATGATAAAGTGGGCTTTATCCCAGAGGCACAGAAATGGTTCAACATACACAAATCAATTAATGTGATTTACCATATAAACAAATTAAAAAATAAGAATCATATAATCATATCAATAGATGCAGAAAAAGCCTTCGATAAGATACAGCATCCTTTGTGATCAAAACACTTCACAAAATCAGTATAGAAAGTACCTTAACATAATAAAGGCCAACTATGACAAACCCTTAGCCAACATTATACTTAATGCGAAAAACTAAAAACCTTCCCTCTAAGATCAGGAACAAGGCAAATATCACCACTGATATTCAATATAACATTGGAGGTCCTAGCGAGTACAATCAGACAAGAGAAAGATATAAAAGGCATCCAAATAAGAAACGAAGAAGTCAGACTGTAACAATTCTCTATATCGAAAACCCTAAAGACTCCATACGAACACTACTAGAAACAATAAGCAAATATAGTAAAGTGTCTGGATACAAAACCAACATTAAAAAATCCATAGCTTTCCTGTACGCTAATAATGAAGTGTCAGAGAAAGAAGTGGAAAAAATAATTTTTTGCAATTACAACAAAAAGAATAAAATACCTAAAAATAAATTAAATGAAACAAGTAAAGAACATAAATAATGAAAACTGTAAAACTCTATTAAAAGAAATCGAAGAAAGTACAAAGAAATGGAAAGATATTCCGTGTTCTTGGATTGGAAGAATCAGCATAGTTAAAATGACTATATTACTAAAGATTTAATGCAATTCCCATCAAAATCCCATTGGCATTTTTTAAAGAAATAGAACAGAAAATCATCAGATTTGTATGGAAGCACAAAAGACCCTAAATTGCCAAACCATCCTGAGAAAAAAGAACGAGCCTGGAACCATCAGTTTGCTCGACTTCAAATTATACTACAAAGCGACAGTAATCAAAATGACATGGTATTGGCAGCAGAACAGACACGCGGACGAGTGGAACAGAATCAAGAGTCTAGAAGTAAACCCATATTTATATGGGCAAATAATTTTCGACAAAGAAGCCCAAAACATACGATGGAGAAAGAAAAGCCTCTTCAATAAATGGTGTTGGGAAAACTGGAAAACCATGTGCAAAAGAATGAAGCTAGATGTTGTCTGTCACCATACACCAAAATTAACTCAAAATGGTTTAAGGACCTGAATATAAGACCTGAATAAAAGCATAGAAGAAATGCATAAAATGCATAGAAGAAAATATAGGAACTAAACTCAAGGACCTTAGACTTAAAGAGGATTTTATGAATTTTATGAATGGGACTATGTTGAACTAAAAACTTCTGCTCAGCAAAAGAAATTATCAACAAGGTAAAGAGACAACCATCTAAATGGGAAAATATATTTGCAAGCAATGCCTCCAATATCCAAAATATACAAAGAACTCATACAACTCAATAACAACAACAACAAAATGCTCCAATCAAAAAATGGGCAGAGGACCTGAACAGACACCTCTCCCTAGAGGACATACAAATGGCCAATAAATATATGAAAAGATGCTCAACATCGCTAACTATTAGGGAAATGCAAATCAAAACCACAGTGAGATACCAACCCACACCTGTTAGAATAGCTATAATTAACAGAACAAGTAATAAGAAATGCTGGAGAGGATGAGTAGAAAAAGGAACCTTCATACACTGCTGGTGGGACTGCAAATTGTGATAGCCACTATGGAAAACAGTATGGAGGTTCCTCAAAAAACTAAGAATTGATCTACCATATGATCCAGCAATCCCTCTACTGGATATTTACCCCAAAGACTTGAAAACCCATATTCAAAAAGATATTTGCACACCAAAGTTCATAGCAGCATTATTCACAGTCTCCAGGAAATGGAAGCAACCAAAATGTCCTATGATAGATGATCGGCTAAAGAAGCTGTGGTACATATATACAATGGAATATTACTGAGCCATAAGAAGAGATGAAATACTGCTATTTGTGACAACATGGATGAACCTGGAGATGATCATGTTAAGCGAAATATGCTACACAGAAAAAGTTGAAAATCACATGATGTCACTTATATGTGGGATATAAACCTAAAAGCAATAAATGAGCAGGACAGAGACTCATGAACATGGTCAATGGACTAGTGGTTACCAGAGAACTATAGACTAGTGGTTACTGGTGGGGTGGAAGAGGAGGGGGAAGGTAGACAGGGTAAAGGGGGTCAAATATAGGGATTAGGGGGAGATCCAAGTGGGTAAAGGGGATCAAATATGTGGTAGCTGAAGGAAACTGGACTTGGGGTGGTAAACACACAATAGAATATACAGATGTCAAATGATAATGTGCACCTGAAAATGATATAATTGTATTAACCAATGTTACCCCAATAAACTTAATTAAAAAGTAAAAAAAAATAATAAATTAAAAAAAAAAAAGGTTTTAGACCAACTCACAGAACACCCTCTCAATATCCCTGTGATAAATGTGACCTTTGACCTGAAGTCAGTGGAGTGAACTTCCCTAATTGCACCCTCTACACTGTTGCCACAGGCAGCATCTGTTAGACTCCTGTGCTTTACTTTCCAGGTATGAGGTGGATACCAACCAGTCAAAGCCCTACCCTCAGGGACGCATTGTAATTGTTCCAAAAGGTGTCTCTGAAGGCCTGCCACCAATTTCTGCACAGTGGGGATTTGGGTAAACCACATACCATCCACTGAACAAACTCTCTTCTGCAGCTCCCAGCCCTGATCTCAGACTCTTAACTGGGTAGTCTGCTGAGGTCTCAGAACCAGTTCTTAGCCTCCTGCTTTGCAAGTCCTGCATGACTGAGCTAGCAACACACTCTGGAATGTGGGTGCGCTTGCTAACTATTGTCTTGTGTCCTCAACCCAAGCAGAGTCAAAATCCCATGTTACTATCCTGGAGCATAATTCTTTTCCCAATAGCAATGTTACATTTGCTTTGTAATTAATGTTTGTTTGCCTTTAGAAAAGATCATCTCCCAAGGTTGTGAGGCCACAGCTATGGCACATCAATACCCACCACAGCATCTAGTGATTCAGTATGTTGAGCATATAAAAGGGCTTTTCTGCAACCCCGCCTTCTTGACCCCTAGCCCTATCCTTCTTCTTTTCACAGCCAAAGGTCTATAACTGTTTACTCGGGAAGCCCCAATTTCCTAAATCTTTGCTAGGAGGGAGGTTCTAAGCCCAAGCTTTGATTAGGATTCAGGGAGGCAATACCTGACAGCTAGCAGAGTTGCCTTTGACACTGGCTGCTCCAGCTCATGACCACTGTCCCTTCCTCTTTGTGCCTGTCCCTAGGCCTTCAATCAGTTTCACACAATCAGTGCAGGCTTTCTACAGAAGGAGCTTCACTTAAGCCTGATATATCCACTGACCTCTGAGCCTCAATAAAAAGCAGGGGCAGGATGGGGGCTTCCAGGTATACCAGTTTCCTAGGGCTGTCATAACAAGGGGCCACAAACTGAGTAGTGGAAAGTTATTCTTTCACAGTTTTGGAATCTGGAAGTCAGAAATGAAGGTGTCAGCAGATTCATGCTCCCTCTGAGAGTCTTGTGAAGAATCCTTCCTTGGCTCTTCCTAGATTTTGTTGGCTGCTGGTAACTCTTGGCTTTCCTTCACTTATAGCTGCATCACTCCAACCTCTGCCTTGGCCATCATATTAACTTCTTCTCTGAGTATGCCTCTGTGTCTTCACATGGCCTTCTTTTAAGGATGCTAATCATTGGCATTAGGGCCCATCCTGATCCAGTATGGCATCATCATAACTAATTAAATCTACAAAGAGGTCACATTTTGAAGTCCTGGATGGACATGAATTTTGAGGGGACAATGTTCAACCAGTCCAGGGAGTATTGGAGAAGTAGGAACAAGATGACGAAGTATAGGGAATACTATCCTCAGATGTTAAACAGTTTCACCTCTTCCACAAAATGGATCTAAGTATAATATATATCTTCATTTTGATTTGCTTTATTTTAGTGGACAAATACTCTATTTGTAACCAGCAGGAGACCCAGTGGCTTCAGCTACACTGAAGACTAAGTTATCATCTGAGCAGGCCTGACTAAGTGTCTGCACACCGCAGGGCACACAGGTCTCCAAGGCCAGCCCAGGCCTCTGCGACTGTGGCCTTAGGTACTGTTACATTCGGAAAAGGAGTGTTTGAGAAGCAAAACATTTTTTGACACAGAATGAAAATGTAGCTCTTGCTCTCTAAGTTCCTTGGCTATTTCAAAAAATATCTGCTTAGTTCAAGTTCTTTTCCATCTTTATGACACAGCAGAGGGTGACACTCCCTGTCATCCTGCTTCCTGGAGATCCTACCATTCTGACCTCCCCCTGCCCTGACTGTACCTAAGAGCCCCACTCCAGGAGGAAAAGGAAAAGCACAGGTTGGGTTCCTATATGCAACTTCTAGCTTGGGGTTGCAGGGGCGGGAGAGGCCGAGGGAACTCTGGGGGTCGAGGAGGAGGAGGGAACAGCTCTGAAAGTTAGACCTTCATGTGCCCTTCATAGTCACACAGCAGACACTCATGAGATATCTGTGGGAAGAATGATTGGTTACTGGAAATGTTGGTTTCCAGGTCAGCTCATTTTTCTGTGATGATGGGCCTTTCTGAGTCCTGAAGTTTTTAGAACAGTTTTTAATTAAAATATATTCTGATTTGGGGTTTGGATATTATTGTAACTATTTCAGAAAGAGGCATGTTCAGCTCAGGTGTTTTTTGAGCCCCCATATGAAAGTATCACCCCCTGCCCCTGAAAAAACAATGTGGCAGCATCTCTTCTGAGACCCGCACCAGGAAAGCCTGGGCCTCAGACAGCAAGTGGGACTCTGGGGACATTCAGGAATTAGTCTCTACAGGACTCAGTGACTGACTGGATGTTGAGTGAAGGAGAGGGAGAAGTCCATGACTATTATAAAATTATTTCTATAAACTAATTATATCTATACTAGATATTAATCCCAATGCACTGGATAGCTATTTAAATGATTAATAGGACTTACTCTACATTTACAGATTAATTTCACCTAAATATCAAGAGAAATCAAAATGCTAATTAATTGTGTAACTTGGCAATTTGGCTTTTTTTTTCTAGAATCTAGAGTAGTACTTGGTGAGATGGTGCATTTCCACCTTTACTCTTCAAAATTGCATATCTAAAATTAATTAAGAATATATGTGTTTACAGGCAAGATTATCTCTTATCTTAAAGGAGACTAGTGAGCATTAACTAAATTTTCGATGGAATTAACATATTCACCTGGAGAGGCAAGTCAATGTTTCTAGCATTCTATAGTACCTACCAAGGTCTGTAAATGTGTACCAAACATATCCAATGAGTGTACTCATTATCTGTTACTGAATAAGAAATTATCTGTTATTGAATAAGAAATTTAGTGGCTCAGAACAACAAATATTTATCATCTCACAGTTTCCCTACATAAGGAATTGGGGGTGACTTAGCTAGGTGGTTCTGTCTTAGGCTCTCTTATGAGGCAAACAAGATGTTTTCCGGGGCTGCAGTTACCTGGAGATCTTACTGAGTCTGGAGGATCTGCTTCCATGCTCATTCAGTTGCTTGTTGGCTACTGGCTGGAGGCCTCAGTTTCTTACTACATGGGCCTTTCTGCAGGGCTACCGAGTGTCCTCATGTCATGGCACCTGGCTTATCTCAGAGTGGGTGATCCAAGAGAGAATAAGGCAGAATCAATGATGCTTTTATGACGTAGCCTTAGAGTTATTGTCATTATTCACCCATCATCACATATGTTGTATTCTGTTGGTTAAGACCAACCCCGATACAGTGTAGGAGGGAACTAATAAGGGATATAAATACCAGGGGCTTGCCTACAACAATCAGAGACTAATTTTCTTCTGTGATCACCTAAAATCAGTTGTAATGCAATTATTAAGAAATACACATGAAATACCATTTTTTCTTATTTTCAAAAGAACAATTTGCTATTTCCCTCTTTCACCCAGCCCCCTCTAAATCCCCCTTCCATATAGCAACCATCAGTTTGTTCTCTGTATCTGAGTCTATTTCTGTTTTGTTTATTTTTATTATTTTAGATTTCACATAGAAGTGAAATTATGTGGTATTTGTCTTTATCTGTCTGACTTATTTCACTTAGCATAATACTCTCTAGGTCCATTTGTATCGTCACAAATGGCATGATTTCATTCTTTTTTATGGCCAAGTAATATTCCATGTATATATAGGCCACTTCTTTATTCAGTTGTCTGTTGATGGGGGCTTAGGTTGCTTTCATACCTTGGCTGTTGTGAATAATGCTACAATGAACATAAAGGTACATTTATCTTTTTGAATTTGCGTTTTGGATTTCTTTGGGTAAATACTCAGAAGTGGAATTGCTGGGTCATAAGATAGTTCAGTTTTTAATTTTTTGAGTCATTTCCATACTGTTTTTCTTAGTAGCTGCACCAATTTGCAATCCCACCAACAATGCACAAAGGTCCCCTTTTCCCCATATCCTTGCCAACACTTGTTTATTGATTTATTAATGGTAGCCATTCTGACAGATGTGAGGTCATTGTCTCACTGTGGTTTTAATTTGCAGTTCTCTGATGATTAGTGTCATTGAACATCTTTTCGTATGTCTATTGGCCATCTCTTCTGTATGTCCTCTTTGGAGAAATGTCTGTTCAGATTCTCTACCCATTTAATTGTAACCTTATTTTAATATCAAAAAAGGATCTTTGTACTTGAGTTTTCAGCACATAATAGATGTTCAGTAAATATTTGTTGACTGGATTAAATAAAATGTAGAATGTTATTGAATAAAATGATCACTTTGGTCTCTGCCAACTCTAAAATCTTATGAATTTTTTACTCTAGCTCTGAGCAATTTTTCAGTTTGAGTTTTACTGTAACCAATCACTTCTACATAATTAAAACCAGCTCTGGTCCACTGCATCAGTTCCCAAATACTGGGAGACTTTTTTATTTCACATACATATAATAGCACTGCTCACTTAGTATTCACATCTTCTAAATCCTTTTCTGGAAATAATCTTCCCCTGTTATAAAAATGAAGTGGGCGGAACTTACATGTTACCCTTTGCAGGCTTTGCATTATAAATCATTCAGAAGCATGGATTGTGTTCAATTGTAATGGTAAAATTAGGAGACGATGTGACACATCTTCAGTAGGTAGTGGGGATAATATTCCATCATCCTTTATTATTTTATGCTGAATAATATTATTAAGTTCTAAAAATTTTATATCAAGAATAAAAAATATATATAAAATAAAACACATTGGCTTGTGGGCTAAGGAAGCTCAAAGTGCTCCCCTCATCCACTTCTGAAATCTATCCCAGGATGGGGATGTTTCTGTAGATTAGTCACATTCCAACTAGTATCCAGGAATATTCTTTTTTTGAAGTGTGGGGTATTGGAGATGGAGTTTAAATAAGACTTCTGTCTTTTAGGATGGTTTTCCTCTAGAGAACAAAGGAAGAAGTAGTCCTGGCTGCCTCATTTCATTCTCTTTTGCTTCTTCACTGTTACTCTTTCCCATCCACCAGGGTAAGTCAGAAGAGTAGTAACAAATTCTTCTGAGGCCTGGGGCTGGCTGCCCAAAGAAGCTCTGCCTTGGGCACTGGTACACTTGTAGTCTCACATGCTCTCCTCTTCTTGGTGCTCATTCCTGATCTTCCTTGGATTGGTCTTGCCATATCTCTGAGTGCTAAGATGAGAGAAGCTGAGACACAAGTGGTGCCTAGAAAGGAAGATAAAATAGGCTCTGTGACTGGCTTTATTTCTAGCCTCTAGGTCACTTGGCCTGGTGTAGCCGTGCCCGCCAGTGGAATGCAGTTGAGTTTTCATCAAAGTTTCTCTTGGCTACACTGTCTCCTATGCATATGTGGCCTCTGAACCTCCTCAGGAGAATGGGATTAGAAGAGTTTTGATTTTCTGTCCAGGTCGTCTATTTTTCTGTTCGCAACAATATATCATAAGTTATTTAAGGAGAGGATTGTATGCAGAGAATATAGGAAATGCACATTAATCAGACTGTCCTGTGTTTGATTTTATGAAACATAAAATTATTTTAACATGTAGCAAACCATAATTTACAGTTAGAAGGCTGGGATTCAAATCCCACTATGTGATCCTGGCTAAGATATTTAGTCTCTGATTTCGTAAAAGTGTGTATGTGTGTGTGTGTGTGTGTGTGTGTGTGCGTGTGTGTGTGTTGTATTTATGTGTGTGTTATAATACATACAGGAGAGTTAGGACTAACTGAACTACTATATATAACTTATACAAATAGAAATAGATACTTGATAAATACTTCTTGAATTTTTGTAATAATTAAAATGTTTTACAGAATTAAAATATTTGAGATAATTTCTTCTAAACATTTTCAAGGACTTACTTGCTAAATTCCTACCTTTCTTTTATTGTCAAAGCGAAGTATAAAAAATTATATTTCTCAATAAGCTGTCTCTTTTGGAAACCAGCAATTACTTCTTCTGTATCTTAGATTCTAAATATATATGGTTATGACACATCACTATTATAAATTATAGCTCTTGTATTTAATTAGTCTCATTTAGTTTATTAGAAATGTTGATGCTTATTATGTGTATTTTACCTACAAAGATTTAAAAAATCTCACAAAAATATTTTACACATTTTGTGCTTTCATTCTATAAATATATATTCGTGATTTTGACCTAGGCTTTCTGTATTATTCTAATCGAGGAGGGTTTTGTTACATAGAATCGATATATATATATATATATATATATATATATATATATATATCTTTTATTAATTTTGGAATTTCATTTTGTTCTTGCAATAATGCAGTGACATCACAGGCAAAAATAGCTACTTCATCATGGCTTTTGGATGTTAAATGTAAGCTTTTTAAAAGTGTACTGTATGCACTGAGAAAGTTCTAGTAATCATAAACAACGATATAGTAGCTTCCTGCTTGGCTTTTTTTTTTTTTAAGAAAGTGGTTAATCAATTATTTTAATCCTTGCCTCAAACAGAGAGGCACTAGCAAGTTTGCTTCGGCTTGGAGAAAGCTGTTAAGGGTCACTGATGGTGCCCTATTGAGCCTCCTTGAAGAAGGTGGCATCAGATTCCAGACCCACCTGCTTTTCCTGGTGTAGGGATGATAAAGGCTAGTACAGGGTGGCCTCAGGAAGCCTCTATTTATGATAGGTAAGGACTTCCAGAGATAAGCAAATGTCACCTCTGTGCCAGTTATATGTGTGTATGTGTGTGTGTGTGTGTGTGTGTGTGTGTGTGTGTGTGTGTGTATGCAGGTTTAATGTGTCTGAAAATGGATAGATTTCGAAGTCAGGATCAATGTTTATGGCAAAGCCTCATTTTGCACTTCCGTATTCCCTTCAGCCAGGATCAAGTCTAGCTGGCCTCTTCATCAGAGGTCTTGATTCTTAATAAAACTAACATTTATTTGGACGTACCGTGAACCATGCTAAGCACTCTACACAGATGATCTCACTTAACCTTCAAAACACATCCAAGGGGTAGGCGCTACTAATTTTTATCTTAATTTCATTTATGAGAAAAACTAATCTTAGATTCAGTGATGGGCCCTGACACACACATAGTTAATAAGTGGGAAAAAGCTAGTGGCCAAATCTGGGCAGCCTGACCTTAGAGCCTTAACTCTGACTGGCATGCCTCCACTCTCTCATTGATTTTTTTGGCCACAGTGATCACCATGCATCCAGTGTTCAACAGTCTTGGCTTGAACTATTTTGTCTCTTTAGTCCATGAAGGCACTCTGACTTTCACACTGTATGAGTGTTGCACTTTCTGGTAATATTTTAAACATAGGTGGCAACCATGTATTTATTGAACAAACACAGTACTTACTAGTCTAAATGCTCTATTAAAATATACTAACTTAATTCTTAAATATAAAGTACATATTACAATATCATCTCCATTTTACATATGGAGCAACTGAAGAACAGAGAGGTAAATAACTTGACCAAGTTTGAGAACTAATAAATGGTAAATAACAGAGTAGAGATTCATACCCAGACCACCTGGGTAGTAACCATGATGCCACGTTGCCTCTACATTCATGATAGTAGTCAATGGAACATTTACTATATTCTTAGCACTCAGTTAAAGGGGACATAGACAGGGAATCTATTCTCAAGCTGCACACAAATAATAATACATAGTTTTATTAATAATACATAATAATACATAGTTTTTTTAGAGGAAGATGAAGTTCATAGGCTGGAACAGGCTCTGAAAGTGTGGCAGACACTGTGGGTTTTCTGTCTCATCTTCAGTCTCTTCCTCTTCCTTTCTAACTGAATGCCAGTTTTGTTTAGGGTAGTAGTGTGCACAGTAAGAGGTGGCCCATGCAATCGAGTTCTGGCTAGTGAAGTGGTGGAGGAAGTGGGGCTTCCTGGGAAGCTATTATTTTCTTGATAAAAAGGCACAGATTCAATTGGCATGCATCTTTTATCCTTTTCCCTTGTCCCTTCCCCCTTTTTCTTTTCTGGGACCCGGACACAATACCTGGACTAAAGCCAGATGCTAAGATGACATGACAGGGAAGGGAGGTAGAAGTAGCCTGGTCCTTGATTTCTTTAAGCAGCTGTAGAAGTTC
>PVKZ01009402.1:0-11255 GCA_004027375.1 Macroglossus sobrinus
CAGGCTCGAGAAAGCTAGGGACGGGGCATGTCGCCGGCCACGGGCCGACAGGCTCCGGGGAAGACGTCCGACCTTGAGCCGCCAGTGGTCTGACCTTGAGGCCGGTGCTTGCACCATCCCTGGGAGAAGGCCTCACTCACTGACCCGCACGTCCCTCCCACAGGCGGGTCGTGGGCCCGTGGAGGCCAAGACCACACGCGCCTTCTGCAGGAGCACCCTGAGGACCTGCAGGGGGGACCCCACCCCCCCAGCGGGGGGCAGAGGGAAGGCAGAGCTGGAGCCGGGAGGGAGGCGGCCACCGCAGCCTCGTGTCCACGACAGGCTCGGGGGGCGGAGAGCCTGCAGGGAGGACAGAGCCTGGTGGCCGGGGAGCCAGCTGGCGGGCCGGGCGGGACAGCGGGGCTGGGTGGGACAGGGGGGCCCGGGCGGGACAGCGGGGGGCCGGGCGGGACATCGGGCCGGGCCGCCCGGTGGAGCCCTTGGCGACAGGAAGGAGCCTGAGGCAGACGGCGAGAAGCAAGTGGCCGAGTGGCCGGTGAGTCGCCTGGTCCGCGCCAGCGTTTGCTGTCACTGAGTTCTCTTCGCGTCCCAGCGCAGCCAGCTGGGTGACCGGCAGACTTCACGCCTGGGGTTTCCTCCCCTGCCAGGCAGAAGGGCCTTGCGGGGCCATTCCCAGGGTCCGCAGGCTCCAGGCTGGAGGTGCGGCCGCTGGCAGGGGGCACGGCCCCCCCCCGGGCCTCCCGTGCCCCCCTCTCCACACCCCTGACTGCAGGGCCCCCCGCCTTGTCCGGGCCTTGGAGCTGTGGGGTGATTCCGGTCCACGGTGTCACCCTCCCTGACCCTGAAGCCCCTCGGCTGCGGGCAGGACTTGGTGGGTGGGGGACGGTGATTCGGATAAGCAGGCCCGGTGAGGGTGGGGGGGGGATGGGGTGCCATGAGCTTCAAAGGACTTTTTCTCGTGCAGATGAAAAAGCAAAGATATTTCACAATCTCTGAGCTCAAATGTAAAAGGAAGACAAACAGACGCCCTGACAGCTGGTAGTGTCATGGGCTTGCGGAGGTCACAGCGTGTACCGGGTCTAATTGTTCTGTTCCCTTGAATTCTGGGTTAAAAATGCAGTTTGTTTCTTCGAGGGATTCTAGGGGTTTTCCGAGGCCAAAGGCGTTTAGGAGCCAACGGCCTGTGGCAGGCGATCCGCTCTCTCTTCATGACCCTGGGAAGCCACTTAATAAAGCTGAGGAGCGGCCTGGGAACGTGAGAACGTCAACTCCTTGAAGCGGACTTTGTGTTTCTAAGCCTCGAGCAGCTGATCTCCAGGGGAAGAGCAGCTACAACACTGCCGCCATCGCCACAAGACTAGGCCGAGAGGCTGCTTGTCACCTCTGTGGAGAATGCCTCAGTCACCAAAGGGAACCGCCAAGACTGTGTCCCGTAACTCGGGGGTCCCCAGGCCCGGGCCGTGGACCGGTACCCTCCGCGGCCTGTCAGGAGCGGGGCCGCACAGCAGGAGGTGAGCGGCCAGCGAGTGAAGCTGCGCCTGCGCCTGCGCCTGCAGCTGCCCCCAGCGCTGGCATCGCCGCCTCAGCCCCGCCTCAGCCCGTCGGGCGTCAGAGGCTCACGGGAGCCCCGGTCCCTGGCGCCAGGAGGTCGGGGACGGCACCATGAATCACGCTGGGTGACACCATCAGCACAGCGGGTTCCAGCGCCCTGCGCCTCGCGGCCCGGTTCCCGCCAGCTGAGCACAGGGGGCCCCGACGTGGTGGCGACACGGGCCCCAGGAAGCTGGGCCACGGGGACGCCCGCGAGCTCACGGCCAGGAGCCCGAGCAGGGAGGGGCGGGCAGGACGACCACGGGCAGCTGTCGCGGCCGCGGCCCCCGCGCCCGGCTTCTCGCCGGCCCACCCCCTCCCCCAGGGTCACGTCAGCCTTTGGGGGCTCACCTGGCTTTACCTGGGGGCATCTCGAGCGGGGACCTCTCACTCCTGTCTCAAGCTGTCCCCAGGCAACGGCGGTGGAAGCCGCCCGCTCCTGCACGTGTCCCCACACGTGGTTGCAGCCGTCGCGGGCTCGGCTCCCCAGAGACCGTCTTCGCTGGGGCCTCCCGCCACCCTCGCCAGACCCCACGGCTGCCACCGCCGCTCTCCGCCCGGACCCGGCCGTCCCCCGCTCCCGGCCGCGACAGCTCCGCGGTCCCTGCACCCAGAGAGTCTGCTTCTCACCCGGAGTCACTGCACCGGCTCGGAGCAGGCTCCGAGCCACCCCGTGGGGCCGGCCCGCCCCTGCCGCCGTCTCCCCGCGCGTGGCCCGAGGCGGCGGGCCTCCCACGGGCCCCCTCGCAGTGCGCCACGCGGGTGCGAGTCGGGACCGAAACAGGAGCTGGGTCCCGCTGGCGGGAAGGGCGGGTGGGCAGAGTCATTCAGACGCGCTCCCCTGGGCGAAACACCGAGAGCTAGGGACACGGGAGCGAAGGACGGCGCTGAGGGGGACGGATGGCGGAGCGTCGGGGGCCGCTCCGTGGGCGTCCGTCACCTCCCGAGGCCGGAGAGGGCGCAGGAGCCCGAGCCGCAGCTGCACACACCGTCCCCGCCCCCAGGGTTCGGGCGGCGGGGTCGGGGTGACCCGACACGCGGGCGAGCCGCGCTGCGTCCCATCGCTCTTCAAAGCCGTTTAACAGACGCTCAGGAAGTGGACTGGAGGCGTCCTGAATGTGGCTCCTCTAAATCAAATTTATATTTTCTGAGCCCCAAGCAGATCATTGCAGCGACCGAAGCCCATCGTTAAATGCATCTGGAACAAACACGCGTCTGTAGATCCTCAGGGCGGAGCGTTCCTGAGAAAGGAGACCCTCGTCCCGTGTCCCATGCATGATGTCAGCGGTTCCGTCACAGACAACCGGGATTGCACAGGCAGACACTAGGGCGGTCCGGAACGGGCGCGGCCTTGCCCTACTGTGCGCGTTGGTTCAGGAGAATGAAACGCCAAACAGAGAATAGTTAGAACAGATCCCAGCGGACACCTGTGATTTCGCAAATTCATTAAACAAAGTAAAAACTCAAAGGATGGGTTGAACAATAATTTGGATATGGTTAGAGCAAAAAAAAAAAAAAGGATTTAAAAAAGTAGAGAAAAGGACAGACATAGGAGATGGATGGGACACGGGAAGAAACAGCGGGACGCAGTGAGGAGACGGAGGGGGCCAGCGACGGAGGGCGGTGGGGACGGCAGCGTCAGGAGAATCTTAATCCCGGGACACTCCTTTGCCTGCATCTGTGAAGATACAGCCGGAAACTCCGATGAAAAGGATAGTATACTGGAAAATAAAATGTACCAAAGTCAACGCCTCTAGTAATAGAATTCTTCAACAGACCGGTTTCCACGGAAACACTCGAGACAGTTATCAAGGGATAGTTCAGGAAAAAGCATCGGGCCCAGACACTTTCCCAGGGGGACTCCATCAAACCGTCAGAGACCAGATCGAAACGTCCAAGTCCTTTCTATGACGAAAACGTGGCGATGACGCTTACAGCTGACAACCGTGGCATCCAGGAAGGAATTTACCAGCCAGTGCTAAGTTTACACAGCAGTGCAGAGAACCTAGATAAGACAGCCACAGACGATTCAAATACCACATTAAACAGAAATTAATTCTCCAGGACCAGGTGGTTTTAGATCTTCCTTCAAGAATAATTAAATATTAGGAAATCTATTATTAATATTATTCACTTCATTAACATCCTAAGGAAAGGAACTGTATGATTTTCTCCTTGAATGATGAGAATACTTTGATCAAAGTCAACGTCAATTTCTAATAAAAACTAGTGAGCAAAAGGGTGATTCCTATTAAAACAGGGAAATTTAAGATAAAAGTGCTTAACAAGAACGTTAGGAAGAAATCCTCAAAACGTGCACAAAGAAGATTAAGGAACACTCCCGAAAGCTCTAGAAACAGACTTGGAAAACACAGACACTTCTGTACCTTCTGTGACGGCGACACGTGGTCGAAACGGCGTCCTGCGGTCTCGCGGAGTTCACGTGACCCCAGTGAGGACACCGGCAGGCTTTTCTCCCTAGGCCTAGTCAGGCTGGAAAAATAAACACAGAAGAAACCCGGGGGACGAAGGACGGGGAGGGGCGAACCCCAACGGACCCGCACTGGGCACAGGAACGGGCTCCACCGGGCGGGCGGGAGCACAGCGCCCGGGACACGGCCGGGCGGGGCGGCGTCCCACCCCCGCGCAAAGGCGGGCCCTCCGGACGGATCAGGAGCGGTCGTACGGAATTAAACACAGACGACAAAATGCGTGGGAATAGCCTCAAACCCTCGGTGCAGGACAAGGCTCCCCAGCCATGCCCTAGTCCAGCGGCAACGACGGAAGACCGGGCAATCCGACGGCGTAACAAAAACAAGGCCTCGTGGTGATGAACGCGAGCGTCATTCGGAGCCGACGTTCGCGACGTGTGTCACAGACAAGGAGCTGGTATCTCCATCCCGTAGGGAACATGATTTTTAACCTGAGTGGTTTTCTTTCTGAGAATGACGCGCCTTACGTGACACGTTCCCGAGTGGGCAGGGAAGGCGGAGCTCAGGGGATGCACCCGCGTCCCGGCTCGTGTGGCCCGCAGCGGCCGCGCCCTGGCTGGATCCCGCCGAGCGCCGTCCCCCGGGGCGTGGGCTGCAGAGCCCGTGGTGGCTCGTCTGGCCGTGCCGGTCAGATGGCCCCGCGGCCTCGGGTCCAAGTGCGGACACGGCTTTCCCTCCCGGATTTAAACCTTCACAGCCGCTCAGGGCTCATTCCCGCAGCTTCGTTAACTCGGCCGCTGCGACTGACAAATACCCCGACGTCCGCCTTTTCAGGCATCGATTCGGAGAAACGTATTTGGACAAAAAATTCAGAATAACTTAGAATTATTTTTTTAAGTCTGAAAGCCTTATAAGGAGACAGCCGTAAAGGAGACAGAAGGAGATAAGGAGATAGGCAAGTCACAAATCATGCAGAAAAATGGCTCATCAGCGTATGACAAGACGTTCAAACTTCACTTAGGAGAAGAGACGCTCAGCACCAGCAGCACCAGCTGGCCGCTGCTCAGCTGGGCGCGACGTCAGGTCTCGACAGCACAGCTGCTGGCAGGGCTGGTGACAGGGCCGGGGAGCGAACTTGGCAGTACCCGAAGCACACGCTCAAGTGCCCTTGACCTGGCGACCCCACGCCTAGAAATCTACCTAAAAACACAGCTCCGACGACACGGACACGCGTGTGCCTGAGACTCACTGCTCGCCGTTGCGAAACACTGGAAAGTACCGGAATGTCCAAGATTTCGGGGGGAAAGAGTAAAAATGTGGGGCCTCCAGGGGCGGGGAGCACGCCGCTGGCCGGGCGGCGCCACCGGCCGGCGCAGGAAGGTGCCGGAGGAAGCGTGGTGTCCCATCGGGGAGGGGAGGGGAATGATGACGAGCACGCAACCCCAACAGTGTCGGCGGTGACAGACAGACAGACAGGAACGAGGGAACGGGTCGCTGGCGGGTGGGCCGAGGGCCGTGGCGGGGGGGCTGACTCGCTGGCTGTGTCTCGAGGGTTGTGACGCTTAGTCACAGTCTGTCACCGCAGGGGCAGCTCGAGGGACACAGCACGGCGACTGCTAAATGACAGGCAGCCTTTTCCTTGACAAAGCACAGAATAAGCTTCTCAGCATCTCGGTCTCCGTGAGGCAGAGCTGGACGGTCCCTGCAGACTTTCTCGGTATGAGGTGTGGGGCCCAGGGCCTGGGCGCGCCCACAGGAGGCCGTGAGGGGCATCGGCGTCTGCGTACCCCGGAGGGCTCCGCGCCCGACTGTCTCCCATTTCGTAGGTTCCGAGGACGAAGAGTAAGGGGTGCGGGGAGCTGGCGTTTCGGGGACAGACGGCGTGGAGACGTGCGGTGCCCCTCGCTCGGGGCGCACACACCTTGTGGGGTGCTCACGGCAGGTTCCAAAGCCATGCGGGACTCAGACCCCTAGGGAGCACGTCTGTGGGACAGGGCGCCACGGCCTGCGTCCCCCTGTGGGCGCTCGGTGTGACGAGGCAGCGGGCTTCGTGAGAAAAGTCTGTCGCCGACAAGGACAAACACAAAGGTGACACCAAAGGCGGGCCACAGAGGGGAGGCGAGAAGCCGTCGGTGCCAGGCCCCGGGCAGGGACAGGTGTGGGGACGACGGGGCTGGGCCCGCCGTTCTCTGGGGACTAGGGAAAGCCGCCCAAACCTCCCAGGCCCTCCAGCCTGAGTGGAGGGTCCGGCGGGGAAACGGGAAGGGGCAGGGCGGGGGGTGACTGACGTGACAGGTTTCCTGTCAGTGACAGCGGCCTGAGCCGTGGTGCTCTTTGGGGGGACCTGGAAGGGCTCCCCGGCACCATCGCCGGCACCAGACGGCGAGGGTTCGAGGACGCCTCCCGGCTTCTGATCGTGATTAAATAGTCGGGTGACGGGGACATTCGGCGGGGAGGGGAAGGCTGGGGCAGACCAGGTTTGGGACGTGCGTGTTGAGATGCCTGTGGGGTCTCCGAGCTGGGTGCCAAGCAGACAGCTGGCCGGCCTCACAGGCTGCGTCTGCTCGGGCTGCCGTGACAGACGCCACAGGCCCGGCGGCTGGAGCGACGGAAACTCAGCCCTCAGGCCCGGAGGCCGGAGATGAGCGCTGGGGGCGGGGGCGGCTGCGGCTTCTCCCGAGATCCTGGCTGGCAGGCGGCCACCATCTGGCCCTGTCCTCACATGTCCCTGCTCCGTGCACGCCAGTGTCCGTGTGGCCAGACTCCCTGTCTTCGTGAGGACACCGTCAGATTGCATCAGGGCTCGCCCCAGCGGCCTCGGTTCCAGTCACCTCTGCGAAGGTCCCAGCTCTACATACGGTTGAATTCTGAAGCAGCAGCGTCAGAAGGCCTTGAACATAGGAATTTGGGGGTGGGGGGGGACACGGTTTAGCACAGCACAGGCAAGGACGCTGGAGCAGGAAAGGGAGCTGCAGCGGGCCCTGGGAACGGGGGGCTCCCTGCGCAGCGGGGGGAGGGGTTCACGGTGAAGGGGAATGAGGTCAGGGTGCGGGGGAGACACGCGGAGAGCTTACGTATCACTCGGAGCACGAGCGCGATCTCTGTGTGCGCGTTACCTACGATCTTCCCCCTTAGGATGCCAAGAATAAAAAAGGATTTCAACCCAGAGCCAAAAGAACAGCAGCCAGAGATGCAGGGTGAGGGCCAGGGGAGGACCGAGCTCAGGGAGGGCGGCGCTGGGCACCGCATGCGGCTGCGGTGCTCTCGACGTGGCAGGCGGTGCTTCGACGTGGCAGGCGGTGCTCTCGACGTGGCAGGCGGTGCTTCGACGTGGCAGGCGGTGCTCTCGACGTGGCAGGCGGTGCATTCGACGTGGCAGGCGGTGCTTCGATGTGGCAGGCGGTGCTCTCGACATGGCGGGCGGTGCATCCCACGTGGCGGGCGGTGCATTCGACGTGGCCACCTCATCCTTCTCCGTCTCGATTTTGTTTTCAAAGACTCTTGGGTGTCAAAATCCTTTCAAGATAGATATTCAGCAGGAGACTAAGGAGGGGAACAAACCCCCAGGGGCAGGTTCGTGGAACATACTCGGTGACTGTCTAAACTCTACCTTTTAAAAAGAACGGCTCGCTTCCGCAGCACACGCGCTAGCATTAGAGCAACACGGAGAAGATGGGCGTGGCCCCGCACGAGGGTGACACGGGGACGCAGGACGCAGGTGCGTGGCCCCAGGCCCCCCTCGCTTTGCCGACTCGCTCAGAAGCAGCGGTGACTCGAAGCACGACATCCAGCACGCGACGGCAAAGCGCAACTTCTCGTAATAAATTATCAAGTAGTAACGCAATTTTCTAATTTGCTTTTCATGGCAAAACCCATAAATATCTTGATATTTCAAAACTTTTGCACAATAGGCAAATGATCAAGTTTCTCTTCTCAAAACTTTCTGTCCTAGTAGCATGTGACCCAAAAAAATTTTTTTTAAAGTCTTTGGGACCAAATAAAGAATTCAATCATTTATGCCAAAAGGATTTCTCCCAAAAAAAGTCCAGCTTTGAATAAAAGGAGCTCGGTTACCATTTTATATTAAATAATACTTTAGGCTTAAAAAGCCTAAAAAAGGGGCCCAGCTGAGTTCAGACAATGACTGGCTATTAGAAAGTACTAGTCAGTGGCTACTATGATTTTAAAACTTCTTTTTCGTGAGAAAAAGTTCTTTCTTACTTTGGAAAGGAGACCGGGAGGTACGGATCTATCAGAGTTTAATTCCCCCACTTGAACCAAATATCTGTTTCTCCCGTTTCTTGGGAACCAAACAGCAAACAAAGGAACAAGCAAAACTGTTCTAACACCGTCCCCTTCCCTCTGCTCCTAGGTGGTTTGGGGGCCGTCTCTGGTTCGCTTTCTGTGCCACTCTTTGGAAATCCGCTGAAGTGGCACATCCCGCGTCCCATCCCCGCTCCTTCCCGCACGGAGGCCCCGGAGGCCGGGCTGCAGACCCTGCGCCGCGCCCAGCGTCCAGCGGCCGCCCCCGGGAGCTGCGAGGTGGCGGTTATGCCCCGAGCTTCGTGCCGCCGTGCGAGCCCGGCCTTCGGACAGCCGGACACCCGGCGCCTCGCGATCCTCAACAAGCAGATCTCGGTCCGGGAAGACGCCGAGACCAGGGCCGCGGCGACAGCCGGTGCTCCCCTCCTCCAGGCGGGGCGGCGGGGCCGAGCTCAGCTTCCTCGCCATCCCGCGGTGACTGCTGCACCTCCTCCGCCAGGCGCACGTTTGGGGACCTCAGGGACCAGAGACGGAGAGCACGGGTGTGGCCGTGTCGCCACACCACGTGGCGAGTGACCCCTCAGTCCATGTAAGACATGCGTTTGCCCCACGTGATGCCGTGGGGTGGCCCGGAGCGGGTGGCCCGGAGCGGGGCGGCACGGCCTTGGGGTTCACCTGAGCACCCGCGTGGGCCGCGTGTGGCCAAACGGGGGAGGTTATGGCCGCGCCCGCCCGGCGCCCGCGTAGGCCTCTCAGTGAGTGTTTTATCGCTATCACGGGGCTGGCTCCGCAGAAGCCCTCTGGAGAAGGTTCCCATGCGTCTCCTCCCAACCTCCCGAGTCCCTCCGCTCCGTCAGCCCCACAGCTGCGCGTCTGGCAGATGCTTTCACGATGCTTCGTCTGGAAAGCGTTCCAGCGGCCTTGGCCGCAGGACAGTTGCGCTCCGAACCGACAACGCTGGCACGAGAGGCAGCGGGCGGGGCGTCCTCCTCCCGCGCCCACCCCGGGCGCTTCTCCGTCCGTTTTATGTATCTTGCTTTCCCACTTTGAAGACGGTTTTTTAAAAACCAGCTTTGAGATTGTGAAAAATAAAAATGTCCACTCTGTGATCGCGACCCCAGGTCCCCGGCAGGTCCCCGGCGGGTCCCCACGTGACAGAGGCCGATGGCCTGGACGCTCCCCGGCTCCCCGTCTGCGAGGTTTTGCGCTGACGAGCAGCTTAACCGCTTCGCTCCCGCGGTCTCTCCCTCTCCGAGCCCGTCCCCAGGGCGCGCCTGCCTCTGACGAGCGCGCTCAGGGTCGCAGCTCACACGGCGAAGCTTGTCCGTGCGACACCCAGCGCTCACACAGCCGGCAACGTCTAAAAGTCACCTGAGCATCGGATTTGTGTCACTGTGAAACGCCGCCCCCCTGGAAACGCACTCACACAGCTTCAACGAGGGCTCTGAAACCTGACGCGTTTGCTCAGTGTCACACCTGGAGACACCTTCTCTCTCAGAGCGAACCTGTCTCGCGGGCGGCTCTGGTCCGTGACTCGGCGGGTCCCCTCCCGTGGGGACTGCAAGGGACACGCTCCCTTTTCAGTGGCCGTCGACCCCTGGCCTGTGGCCTGGTGGCCCTCGAGCGTTCCACCAGCACCGGGTATGAAAACGCACCCCCCACCGCGCCCGGACCCGGCACCGCCACCCACGGGCCCAGCTCTGCTGTCGCCGCCCGCGACCCGAGTCTCTGGGGTCCCTCTCGGCCTCATCGCCTCCTGCGGGGGGGCCCTGCACGGGGCAGGCAGGCCGTGGGGCTCGCTGTGCCACGTGCTCTGTGCACACAGCACCTCGTCTCCTGGTGTGTGTGGCCCCCAGCGCCAGCGGCGTCCCCGGGATGCAGGCACCAGCCGGCCACCTGGGGCACCCGGGCTCGCGGTCACGTCTCCGGGCTGTCACCCCAGGGGACTTCCTTTTCCGAGGCCGCTGGGAGACGTCCTGGCATTTCCAAATACATCCGACGAGCCTTAAGGGAACAGAAGATCGTGCGCGACTGCAGTGTCCCTCCTCCCCCTCATCAGCTAGACGCTCTCCCCGCGTGCGAGGGGGGGGGCCGCGGCCGTGCCCCGGGGGACGAGTGCACGGCCGGGAGCGGAAACGAGAACGAAGTGAGGGGACATCTGTGTTCCCCGACCTCCTTCCGACGGAGAAGAGCAGGGTTTGAGTCTCCGTCGTGCCGTCGCTCACTGGGAGCCTGACTCACAGGATCATTAAGTATCGGAGCGAGAAGGTCAGCCGGGGCCTGGAGGCCCGCGTGTCACGGGACTTGGCCGGTGACAGGGGCCAAGGCAGCCGGGGAGGCCCAACGGCTTCTCGAGTTGAGGAGAAGCGTGACCGTGGGAGCTCGGAGAGGCGATGCCACGAGTCCCCGTGAGCGCCCGCTAACCAGGTGGGTGAGTGATTTCTCCTGTAAAGACGCCAACGTTCAGCTGCTTGGGGATCTCCAGATGTTCTAGGGGTCTCCGGGGCTGTTTCGATGGATGAAACAGAATTTATCTGCATGTGATTTGGTGATGTCGTCGGTTTGCTGTAACCCAACCGTCGTTTCTCTGCTCAGTGTTGGGAATATCTGGGAAACACGGCATGAATAGTTCTAATTTTACTTAGTAAACTACATGCATTTAAATGGAAACGTTCCAACAGAAAACTTGGCGTGTCACCTCCCTAAACAGCGTCCAGCATGGGGGACTGTCATCGCGCCCCTCGGCCCTGGTCAAACCACGTCGAACGGTCCGACCCCGAGGCAGCCGCCCTGGCGTGTGTGTGGAGCAGGAACCGTGCTGAGGAGGCGTCTTGCTTCTCCCTTTTCTCTCCCTCCTCCTCCCTTCTCTTCCCCTCGCCCCTCCGCTGTCCTGCCCCCGCTCCTTGCCCTCGTCCTCGTTTCCTTCCCGTGACCCCGAAACACGGCACTCAGCAGTGAAGCCCCGCCACC
>PVKZ01009403.1:0-11276 GCA_004027375.1 Macroglossus sobrinus
AATTGTGTATATATAGTATGAAAAAAAAACCCTGACATTTAAAAAAAAAAATTAGCACTGTTTCTAGCATATGGTATGAGCTCAATAGGTGGTTTTTAAGTTTTATTTTATTTAGTTTGTTTTACTCAGGCTATTATCATCTCACATCTACATTTGTCAGCAGAGTCCTCATTGCTCCCCCTAGTTTGAGTCTCATCTCCTCCAATCTGCAGTCAGCGTAATGTTTCTAACCTGAAAATCTGTACAAGTCTTTCACCTGCTTAAAACCTTTCAAAGTTTCCATATTCCCTCTGGATAAGAGTCAAAGTCCTCATAAAGAGTCTGTGCAATTCGACCCCTGCATCTCTCCAACTTACTCTGGCCACTGCTTTTCTCACACCATAGGCTCTAGGCAGGCTTTACCTACTTAGGATATTATTGCTCTACCCTTTACCCAGTAAGTTAATCACCTTTCATGACCCAATAGGCAAACTCTAAGAAATCTACTCTAACTCCTCAGGTCTTCAGTACCCACTGGCACTGATCTAGTACATCTCATGTTATGATTACCTGCTTCCAGTCAGTATCACTTACTAGACTCTTTTGTCCTTGAATGCTAAGATTATGATTAACTCACTGGTAAATCCCCAATACCTGCCATAAACTAGAGTACAATAAACAGCTGTTGAAGGGAAGGAAGGAAGGTAGTAAAAAAGGAAGAAAAGAAAGAAGGATGGATGGAAGGAAGGAAGGAAAGTAGGAAGGGAGAAAGCGAGGGAGGGAGGGAAGTTAATTGCTTGATCAAAGAATATGAACGTTTTTATGGCTCTTAATAACTACACTGAATCTCAAAAAAGACAGACAGTTTACACAGTCATGTTGCTAGCTTATCTCCCAAATTCTAAAATCCTTATGTTATCCTTAAAAGTTGTTTACTGTATATTTTCAGCTAGCACCACCAAGCTTATACAGTCTTCTCATCATAAATGAAAATTTGAGAATCATACACTAACAAATACTGGATGTCAGCCAATCAAGTCTTTTGGAGGATTCACTTCTGAAAGACTGTTCCTAAGTGTGGACAGAAAATTCTATGTTATAAATTTGAAACAATGGTCAACACCTCTACACCAGCCCTGCAAATGACAGGAGGCAAATTCACCTTCGATAGTTTGAGGATCCGAGAATGTTTCCCTTCCATTTCTCCACTGTAGTCTTTAGGATGAGTAATCAGCTGCCAGTCGTAGGTGTAGGTTTCTCCTATAGAAGGGCAGTTACAAAAATCATCAAAACACGCACCTACACACAGAGGGCAGCCACACAGCCTGCCAACAACGAATCTCTTCTAAATCTTGACAAGGCCTTACTTTTTAAGGTCTCACTCCAAAGCCTACAGGGAAACCAAACATTCTGTTGAAAGAAAGGGTGGATTCTGCTGACTCAGGTAGTCAGGGCTTCTTCCACTCTTTCCCAGCAATGCTCATCCTGCCCCAACACCTGCCCTGCTCAGTACCCATCCTCCCTCAAAATACCAAGTTTCTCATGGTGTGACATCCCAGTGAAAACGCATGCCCTAACCACCACGACAGATGAACTCACTGGGAACAAAGGCCATATTCTTGCAAAACTTCTTTTTCCAACAAAGAACAGCAATGAGTTCTAAATAACATGGTTCAAAAATAGCTTTTTACAGAATGCTAACAATGCTGTCTCACTGAGGTCATCACACCCTGGTGAGTTAAAAGAGCTACTTCATTCCTGCTGAGCTAAATAACATACTGCAGAAAATGGCTGAGGATGGCCCACTTAAAACAGGCCCCACTGAAATTAATTAAGATCAAATGAAGCATTAAATGGTCCTCATTTGTAGCTCAGACTATATGACTGGGTAAGGCAAAAACAGAATTCTATAAATGAAATCCCTTTCCAATAAAAGTGGTCTTAAATTTTTTTGCAAAGGGAATAAAATGTATGTCTGGCTAAAAAAAAATGGGATCTGGGAGGAAGGTTCAGTTTAAGTTACGACCCAAAAGGAAAAAAAGAAGAAAAAAAGAAGAAATCTCAAATGCTTAGCAGAGAATGGTCATTTTTTCTTATTTCATGAGCTTAAAAGTTAAAATTAACACACAGAACCTAATTTCAAGATAGCCTTCATCTTTAAGACCTGAATTTTTTTTATAAGCCTGAGATATAAGATGTATTATTCTTCCTTCCTCTCCAAAATACTAGTCTTCTTTTGTCCAATTGTCAGCCCCAGGCAGCTCTCACAAATGTGTATGTAAAAGTTAGGTACAGAGTAGGAAGACAGCAGCAGAAGTAGGATGGGTGCTAAGAGATGACATCTCTTCCAGCCGTAGCTGGAAATTGTTTCCACACAGACAACAGACACACAACAGTTTGGTAACTGACAATTTTATAATATGTAAGGCTAACAACATAAATTTCAAAAAAGGACAATATTGCTAGGACAGACAAGCTCAGGTGATGAATGTCTTATAGCCAGAACCTTATCCAAGGGTGGGAACGACTAAGTAAGTATAGGTCTGTTAGACAGAATGCTGGTTTTAATGCTTTCAGGAAGTGGCTTTCAACCCACCTCCAAACCCTACAGGGAGAGGTGGTTCAGGGGCGGCCACTCGAGGTGAGAGGGAGGAAAAGCAGGCAGAGCTGGCACTGCCTCATCCTCATCCTCATCCTCATCCTCATCCTCATCCTCATCCTCATCCTCATCAACCTTCGAAAGTTTGAAACCATCCATCCTATGTTTGAAACCATCCATCCTATGTATCTGGCTAAAAGGCGGAAGAACTTGGAGAGAGGAGAATTAAAAAGTATCTATTTCTGAACTGATGTGTTTTGGAACACTGATCTGCAAGATGATTATTAACTCACAAACAATGTATATGCTAATAGGGGTTAGAAAAGAAAATATAGTACAGCCCAGCATAGCTTTCACAAAAGAGTGAAAGCAAATGCAGCTCAAGGTGGTTCTTTCCTCACCTCTATCTTCAAAGGCTACCAAATCTATTCACCCATCTTACCACCAGCTTCTCTAGGGGATGGTGGAATGAACTGATAAAGAAAACTCAATTTGAGGGCAGAAATATAGAACAAAGAGGGCATTTAGGTTCTGGAAAAGTACTTTTTGCACTAAATACAGGATTTAGGCCCAGAAAATAGAAATATTGTATTGGAAACGTGTGTACCTAAAATGGAAGGACCCCATCCTGAATAGAGTATGACACTCTACTTGACTAACCTTATAATTGAGAATAATATAAATGCAATACAATCATTTTCCATCAAAGTATGCTTCACTTCATATCATAGTCTTAGACTTTTAAGTCCAACTTTGGTATATTAATATATATTTCAAAGGTGAAAAAAATGCTTACATTACAAAATTATTTCTTAAATAATTAATCATCCTCTAATTTATATATTGCATAAATTTGCATTTTGTGTATCCCATTGAGCCTGTCTTTTAAGTAACAAATCTATAGTAACAATAGCCTTGAATAACTTCTCTACAAGTTTTATAACTGCTTTTTACTGGATGTTTGGCTAAAATAAAGAGGTCAACCTGAGTGTCAGTTTCTTCTGCCTTTAAATGCAAATAATACAACCTATATTCAATGAGCATCAGTTATATGCTAGGGCCTGATGTAGGTGTCTTATATACCATTTCATTTTGCCCTTAAAGTAACCTAATGAAGTAGGAATTATTATCCTCATTTAACTGAGAAAGAAATGGAAACTTAGAGAAGTTAAATAATTTGCTTAAAATCATTCAGCTAATCACCGGCTGAGTACAACAGATTTGAACCCAGGCTTGATGTCAAAGCCAGGATCTCAAATATTATATCATATTCCCTCTCATATCACATAAATATTTGTGCATATACTTGCTATACCTATCCTCAGAGGATTGTTGCAATGAGTAAATGAATTAAGGCATATGTTTATCATTATAAGTTAAAACATTATCCAAATGTAAGAGATGTTTTACCTTCAAGTGGTTCTTGGAGAACATATGCATTTAATTGAACTTCATTCTTAGGCAGAGTCATCTGGACACTCTCTCCAGCAGATACCACCAGTTCCTTTATAACTGGAAACAAAGAAAATATGCAAGAGTTAAGGAATTAAATCTAAACTACCTCATTTCTCTCTTTCCTTTTGTGGCCAAATTTCTTTTATTAACAATATTCAGCTACTGCCTTCATTTCTTCATTACTTATCCACTCTAATGCCCTGAAGTTGGATCCTACCCCCACTTTTCCACTGAAAAGAACCTTTTGAGGTCATTAACAAACTGCTGCTTAGCAAATCGAATAACTGTTTCTCCGCCCTCATACTTCCCTCTGTGGCATCAGATACTGCTAATTGCCTCCATCTCAAAACTCTTGGTTATTATAACATCATATTATTCTACCCTTCTTCCTTTCTGACTTTTTCTCCACTATATTTTAAATACTGTTGATCCTTAAGCCTTTTTTATACAGTACTTTCCACAGAGCTCAATAAATAGAGTTCAACTGTTTTAAGGATCATCTGTATGCTGATAAATAACTTTCCAATAAAAAACAGATATAAAGTTCCTAGAAGAAAAGGCAAGTGTTGATCACAAGGCCAGTGTTAATTTCTTTCTATTCCAGTTTTTACAACCATAGACTTACATTATTCCAAAGATCTTAATTGTTCTTCCATCTGCTAGCTCTCCCCACTCTAATCCATTCTGTCTTCCTATAACACCCACCATCATTAGTTTTTCTAAAATCCTCACCCACCATGTGACTCTCCTACTCAAGACACCTCCGCCGCGCACACACACACACACACACACACACACACACACACACACACACACACCATGTTTAAGGACAAACTCCTCACCTTGTATGAGAACTATTATCATCTGATCATACCATCTCGCCCTACCTACCCAATTCTGCCTCTAGTTATATTAATTTTTCCTCTTGTGTTCCATAGAAGCCATAGTCTACTCCTAGGAACTTTGCTAAAGCTATTTCTCCATTTGGGGTGTGTGCTTTCTTTATTCTAAATACAATACTTTGTTTCTAGCTAATAGCCAGTTTTCTATCCAAAAAAATCTTCCCAGATCATTTCCATTCAAACTGACCTACTTCTTGAACTACTTCAGCATTTTTTGGAATACCACATTAACTAATAGCTATATACTGTCTGTATACTATTTACCAGCAAGTTCTTACCTGTTAGAGTTTCTCAACCTTGGCACTTCGGAGCAGATAATTCTTTGCTGTCAGGGAAATTGTCCTGTGTTCCCTAAGATGTTTAGCAGTATCCCTGGCCTCTACCCACTAGATGTCAGTAGCACCCCTCCTCCTTAGCTATAACAACCAAAAATGTTTGCAGGTTGTTGAGAACCACTGATTATATAAATCTTTTCTCTGACAATAACTGTTCATTTGTTATGAGACCTAGGAACTACAGAGCTTAAAGCAAACAACTGCCTGGTCCACCCATATTTCAAGACTAGGAGGTGAGATGGGCTTCCTAGACAAATATGAAATTTGAGATTTACCTGTCTGCTTGGGACACTGTACTTGGAGAGAAATAAAAACATCCATTATGCAAGCTTTACCATTTAGAAACCCCAGGAGGGGAAATAAAAATTCTCTGAAATGACTTTCAAAAAAAAAAAAAAAAGAAGGGAGGAGGAGAAGAAAGAAACCACTATACTCAGATAAAGTATAATGGACAAAAATACAGTGCAACTCAAACCCTTCATGATTACACCAAAAATTACAAGCATTCTGAATTTTTTTTTAAAATTATTTTAATGCCACAGGATTGAAACCCTAAATTTTCATGTTATATTACCACCAAATGAGGCCCTAGGAAATTTTCTTCAACCTATTGAGTTTTCCAGGAAATGAAGATCAACTTAGTTTCCTTGATTAACCATTTCCTCCTAATACCTTAGAATGGCACTCATGAAACATAGACTTAAGGCAACATTCTATGTATAAATCTTTCTGTGGGTTGCTTTAAAAACTAAAGATGCTGTCAAAATCAGAGAGACAAATATCTGATCTACAACCAGCTGTTCAGAAGGCAAACAGGTGCACAGATCCAACTCTTTCTTCCCAGTGGCCTCTGTTTGCTCGATTCCTTGAACATTGCTTAATTGAATCTTGTGCCCTTCAGTCCCAGTGGAATCTGGCTTGAGGGAAATGAGCCTCATAAATTCCCATAGGCTCAGGCCTGTTGAGAAAAGGATTGAGAGCCCCAAATCCTATGATTACAGGGACACAAACAGGATTATTGTTTCTCTTAACCTACAGTATTAAAAGTCATGCCTCCCTCCTTTCATTCCTCTAAAAGGGAACATTTTGATTAAATGTTCTGCTTTCCCATCCTATCTTCATGGGCAGAAGCAAAGGGCCTCACCTGGGTATGGTGCTGAGGTGCTCTGGAAAGAGGCCTGAGGGGTGGGTGTAGCATAACTGTTGGAGGGAGCCACTGGCAGAGGGGCAGCAACCTGGATTTTCCCAGGGTTTTTCACTTGCTGAGTGGCAGTTGTAGTACCCAGTTCCTCTGACACCTCAGGTTGGACTGATACATTCTTTGACCAAACAGCAGTCTCCTCAGTCAGATTTATGGTTAGGGGATTGGAAATTGTGATTTCCTTGTGGACCTAAAGAAATGCAAAATTCAATTAGGTAGACAAAAGTTATAAAGCCAGTTTTTTAGGTTATATCACATGAAATAATTGCACATTAAATGTTTTAATGCAAAACTGTCAAAAATGCGAAAGAAACTAATCTCGCTACTCAAACTGGTATTATGTTGATATAAATCATCCCAGTCTTTCTTTTTATGCCAACAGTTCTGCTTAAAATAGTAACAATCTCAACTTTTATATTCAATTTTTCTACAAATACTTATTAAGCATCTATTACAGAACGAACATTCTAGATCCAAAATATAACAAAAACAAAAACAAAACCCATAATTGCTATGCTCAACAAGTGTACAATCTAGTGGGGGAGAGAGAACTTAAAACATAATAAGCCAAAATGGTCGAAATAACTAGGAAAGTTATGATGAAGCAAAGAAACCCTGTGAGTATTTAACTTCTCTCTCTTGGAGAAAGGGTGCATGTAAAGGATAGTTTAAATAAAGGCTTTCTGAAGGAGGAGAGTCCAGAGCTGAGTTTTAAAGGATAAAAGGTTTACTAGACAAAAGGCTGAGGGGACAGTTGAGTGTAGAAATGTGATTAACATGGCATGAGTTGGGAACTGAGAATCATAAGCAAAGAGGCAGGAAGTAATGAAAGATGAGCTGGAAAGACAGTCAATGGCCAGAGTAAAGAAGACAGTATACACTACTTTAAGAAGCCAGATAATGGTAAGCAATCAATGGTTGTATGCAAGGAAGTGACAAGGTCAGGTTTCTGTTTTAAATGGATAATTCAAGTTACAATCTAGTGTATGTGCTTGAAGAAGGAAGACAACAGCAGGAAAACTGTTTAGGAGGATACTGTATTCATCCAAATGAGAAATGATGAGTGGTTAAACAAAGCTGGTTATATGGGTTTGTTTGTTTGTTTTTAATCAACTTAATTGAAGTATAATTTACAAAAAATGAACTTCACACATTTAAAGTGTATAGGTCAATGAGTTTAGACCTATAACCACAATCAAGAGAGAGAACATTTCTATTAGCCCCCAAAATTAGTTCATGCCCCTTTGCAGCAAATTCCTGCCTCCATCCTCAGGCGCAAGAAACTACTGATTTATCTTCTGTCACCATTAGTTGGTTTGGGCTTTCTTCTATTTCATATAAAAGGATCTTATACATAATATTTTTGTTTCTGACTGCTTTCACACAACATAATGTTTTTAAGATTCATACATGATTCAGTAGTTCAATCTTTTTTATTACCAAGTAGTATAGCATTATAGAGATACCAAATTTTATTTATCCATTCATCATTGATAAGATAAATTGTTTTCTGTTTTCTCAGCTCTTATAAAGCTGCTATATATGTTTGAATACAAATGTTTCTGTAAACATATATTGTCATTTATCTTGAGTAAATACTTAGAAGTATTTATTGCTAGTTACATATAAGTGTATGCTTAACTTTATAAGAAACTATGAACTATTATCCAAAGTGGCTGTACCATTTTGCATTTCTACCAGCAATGTATGAGAGTTCCAGTTGCTCCACAACTTCACTAATACTTGGTATTTTTTTTTTTTTATGCCTACAGCACCTGGTATTCCTAGGTGGTCTCCCATCCAAGTACTAATGAGGCCCTACCCTTCTTAGCTTCCAAGATCAGATGATATCGGGCATGTTCAGGGTGGCATGGTCGTAGACAATACTTGGTATTCTTGATCTTTTTATTTTTTGTTATTTGAATGGTATCTCACTGTGATTTAATTTGCATTTTTCTGATGACTAATGAGGCTGGACATCTTTTAATGTGTTTACTGGCCAGTCATATATTTTCTTTGGTTAAGTTTATTCACATCTTTGTTCATTTTTTTTTTTTACAATTTTATTAAAGTGCAATTGATATACAATAAACTGAATATATGTAGTGTATAATTTGATAAATTTTGACATATGTGTACATCTATGAAACCATCACCACAATCAAAATGATGACTATATCCAGCAGGTCCGAAGATTCCTCACGTTCCTTTGTAATCCCTTCTCCTCCCACCCCACTCGCCAAGCAACTACTGCTCCACTTATCACTGTAGTTTGCATTTCTTAGAATTTTATATAAAGTGCACATGTGTGCACTTTTTTGGTCTGACTTCTTTCACCCAGCAAAATTATTCTGCTATTCATCCATGCTGCTGTGTGTATTAATAGTTCTTTCCTTATGATTGCTGGGTAGGTTTCTGTTGTATGACTATACCACAATTTATTTATTCATTCACCAACAGATGAACATTGGGGTTGATTCCAGTTTGGGGCTATTTTAAATTGAGCTGTTATAAATATTCCTCTATAAGTCTTTGTATGAACATATCCTTTCATTTCTCTTGGGTAAATATCTATGAGTAGCAGAATGCCTGGTCATATGAAATATGTATCTTTAAGTTTTTAAAAAACTGCCAAACCATTTTCCAAAGTTGTTATGTCATTATATAGTCCGACCGCTAGTGCAAGCATTCAAGTCGTTCTACAACCTTGCAAGAATTTGTTGTATGAAGTCTTTTTAATTTTAGCCATTATTATGGTGTGTAGCAGCACCTTATTATGGTTTTTAATTTGCATTTTTCTAATGATTAATGATGTTGACTATCTTTTCATGTACTTACTGAACATCTGTACAACTTCTTTGGTGGACAACCTATCAAATTCTTTGCTTTAGTATTAGTTTTCTAACTCAGTTATAAGAGCTCTTTATATATTCTAGAAATAAGTCCTTTGTTAAGTATTAAACTTGAAAATGTTTTCCCAGTCTGTAGCTTGACTTTTCATCTTTCTCAATGGCATCTTTTAATAGCAAAAATCCATCACTTTGGTGAGCTCCAGTTTATCAATTTTTTCTTTTATGTTTCATGCTTTCAGTGACTCATTCATTCATTCATTCAGCAACAAGATCATAAAAAATTATTCTCCAGTATTTTCTTCTACAAGGTTTATAGTTTTAGCTCTTAAATTTTAGGTCTGTGATCCATTTTGAGGTAATATTGCTGTATGGTATGAGGTAAGAGTCAAGGTTCATTTTTTTCCTTATCAATATTCAATTGTTCTAACATCATTATTAAAAACAGTATCCTTTCCCCCACTAAACTGCCTTGGAACATCAACTGACCATATTTGTGTTGAGTCTATTTTTGGACTCTATTCCGTTTCATTGAATTAATCTATCTTTACACCAATACCACTGCTTTGATTACTGTAGCTTTACAGTAACTCTTAAAGTTAAACAGTTTAGGTCTTCCAAATTTGTTGTTCATTTTCAAAATTGTTTTAATTATTTTAAGTCCCAATCCATGAACATGGTTGTGTCAGTTTCCTACAGCTGCCATAAAAAATTACCAGAAACTTGGTAACTTAAAACAACAGAAATTTAGCCTCTCACAGTTTTATAGCCCAGAAATACAAAATCAAGGTACTGGTATAGCCACATTCCTTCTTCAGATGTTTGGAAAAAAGACTTTTTGCCTCTTCCAGCTCCCAGAGGCTCTTGGCATTCCTTGGCTTGTGGCAACATAATTCCAGTCTTTGTCTCTATCTTCATATGGCCTTCTTTCTTGTGCCTTGGTGGATCCAAATCTCCCTCTTCTTTTTCTTGTAAAGACACCCACCAGAATTGAATTTAGGGCCCACCCTAAATAAGGATGATTTCATCTCAAGGTCCTTAACTAATTATACCTGCAAAGAACCTATTCCTAAATAAGGTCTTACACTGAGCTTCCAGGTGGACATCATGGGGGCAGGGGCACCATTCAACCCATTACAATGGTATCTTTCTCTATTTATTTTGTTCTTTATTTTTTCTCAGCAATGTTTTAGAGTTTTCTATATGTAGACATATATAGAAATGTATATCTTACACATATTTGGTTAAATTTATCCCTAAGTACCTGAATATAAAACCTGAAGCAATAAAATGCATAGAAGAAAACAGAAAACATGGGAACTAAACTCAAGGACCTCAAAGGCAAGGAAAATAAAAGCAAAAATAAATGAATGGGACTACATCAAATTAAAAATCTTCTGCTCAGCAAAAGAAACTGTCAATGAGGTAAAGAGACAACCATCCAAATGGGAAAATATATTGCAAGCAACACCTCCGATAAGGGCCTAATATCTAAAATATACAAAGAACTCATATGACTCGATAACAACAACAAAAAAAATGATCCAGTCAAAAAATGGGCAAATGACCTGAACAGACACTTCTTCCTAGAGGAAATACAGAAGGCCAATGAATATATGAAAAGATGCTCAATGATATACCATCTCACACCTTTTAGAATAGCTTTAGTCAACAGGACAAGTAATAACAAATGTTGAAGAGGACGCAGAGAAAAAGGAACCCTCATACACTGCTGGTGGGACTGCAGATTGGTACAGCCACTATGGAAAACAGTATGGAGGTTCCTCAAAAAACTAAGAATTGATCTACCCTATGATCCAGCAATCCCTCTACTGGGTATTTACCCCAAAGACTTGAAAACACATATCCCAAAAGATATTTGCACACCGATGTTCATAGTAGCATTATTCACAGTGGCGGGACATGGAAGCAACCAAAGTGTCCTACAATAGATGA
>PVKZ01009404.1:0-11257 GCA_004027375.1 Macroglossus sobrinus
CTCCATCACCTCCTGCACGTGGTTGAGCTCTGAGGCCAGCCTCCCGCTGTCGGCCTCCGCACACTCGGCCTCCCGCCTCAGCGTCTCGATGTAGCCCTCAAACAGCGGCTCCAGGTTGCTCTCACAGCACTTGCGGTTCTGGTAGAACTGCCACTTGGTCTCCAGCAGCTTGTTCTGCTGCTCCAGGAAGCGCACCTGCCATTCGGGTTGGGGAATAAGGGTCAGATGTGCCCTGGTGCCTCAACACCAATTTGGGGTGTTGCTTTAATGTAAACTTTGAAAGCTGGAGCTCAGCATAGGTGAGACAGAGGAGGACAGTGGGAGACAAGGCATCTTCTAGATTTCCTGGTTTTGATCAATGTCTGGATTTTCCTATTTAGGGATGGGAACAAGGGGCTGGGAAAGGTCAGTCCCTGTCATTGGCGAACTGAGTTATGTCAGTCTGATGAGTCCAGGTGGCATGTGGTCAGGAGGCAGGTAGAGGCTCAGCCCCTCACCTTGAAGCCAGAGGAGGGGCCCTCTTAGGCAGAGTCCTCAGATTCAGATAACAGCATGGTGTTTGTGGTGATAGGTAACACCATGATGTCATAGGCCTGCTAAAGAAGAGCTCTGCTACCCTGGCCTCTCCCCTACTTCATCTGATAGCCAATCAACACCACTCCCTCCCCTCTCCCGCAAGGAACACATCGGGCTCCCCAGCCTGGGGCTGTTGAAACCTCTGTGATTTCAGAAGCAGCAGTAATTTTCTTCCTCGATTTCCTGAAATCTAGCTTGTACCCGAGAGCAGCCAGGTCACAGCTCTCTTCCACAAGTTCTGCCTATCTGAACTCTCAGCTGAGCCTTCTGGGTCTTGTGTGAGTGCCCGTTAGTGTTTGTGTCTCTCATCGGAATGGGAGCTCCTGCAGGCTGAGCTCTCTCTGCTTCTGACTTCTCTGTCAGTGCCCAGCCTGAGTCCTGTGCATTGGTGAGGATCAGGAAGGGGTGTGATCAAGAACACCCACCTTGTCGATGAAGGCGGCGAACCTGCTATTGAGACACTTGATCTGCTCCTTCTCCTCGTGCTTCACGCACTGTGCGTTGGGGTCGATGTCCAGGTTGAGGGGCGTGAGGAGGCTCTCGTTGACCGTCACGGTGGTGATGCATGGCGGGCTGGGTCCGCACACGCCGCCCGAGCGGTATCCGAAGCTGCGGCCACAGGAGCCAGAGCGGAAGCCCCCGCAGACGCTCTGGCTGCCAAAGCCCCCGGTGAGGCCGCGGTAGCAGGAGATGCCGCGGTAGGGGGCGGCGGTGATGCAGCAGCGGCCGGGCCGGGGCCCGCAGGCCGAGGCGCAGCTGAAGGCCTGACCACGGAATCCTGATCTGCAGGTCATGGTGCTTCTGAAGTTCTCGGTTACAAAGTACAGGATGTGAGATCTGGAGTCTTGGTGGAAACTCCAATATGCTCCTCAAGGCTCCGCTGTCCTATTTATGCTGGGGTGGGAATAGGCTTGGCTGTGCAGATGGAGTTGGGGCAATTTGTGCTTTATGGGCTTGGGCGGTTAGCCGGGTCCAACCCCTCTCTAGAATGTGTTTTAATGGCGGAGTGGCCTGCACCTTCCTCTGTGTTAAGGATGCCAATCCCTGGGCGGTAGGGGAACTCATCATGTTTCAACTTTAAAATGCCTTGCCAGAAGGGCATGCACTCATTGAGGGTACTGGGGTGAGAGAAGGGCAGGGCAGAAAAGAGAGAGGTGAAGGGAAGGAGAAATGGGGCCAGGAGAAGGGGAGAACAGAGGCCAGATGCTAGATATGAGAAGCAAGGAGGAGGAAAGGATCTGTGTGAGTTGGAGGGTCAGTGGGGAGGGGACCCAGGAAAAATTGAGGTATTAGTAGAATAACCTGCAAATTTTCATTCCAGTAATGGCCAAAGTGTTACTAAAACACTAATCTGGACTCTTCCTCTCCCTAGATTGTCCAGTGGGCTGCTGAAAAATATCTGATTTTTCTTACCATGGCAGCAGCTTACATATTAGTAAATATTTGTGTTTGACATTTTTTCAGCTTTTATTATGAGCGTTTTCAAACATATATAAAACTTGAAAAGATAGTATAACAAACACTCTGAGATGTTTCACCTTGAAACCTAGATTCAACTGATGTTAATATTGTGCCTTATTTCCTTTCACATTGACCTAATTATTGACAGTTACAGAAAGCATGGCATGTAACCCTTAAATTTCGGCATGCACTTCTTAACAGTAAGAACAGTACCATTTTCACATATAAGAAAATTAACAATAATTCCAAAGAATCATTTATTGTACATACCACATTCAATTTTCCCAAGAATTAAAAAACAATAGGTTTTATATGATTTAACTTGTGGCTCTAGCCCTTGTATTTTCTATAAATTTAACTCTAGAGCTGGGCTCTTCATTATAGTAGCCAATAGGCACATGTGGCTATTTAAGTTAGTTGACATTAAATAAATTCAAAATCTAGTTAGTTCCTCAGTTGTATTAGCCACATGCCACACAGGACTAGTGGCTATCTTATTGGACAGCACAGATATAGAACATTTCTACCATGACACCAGCCTCTATTGTGTTGTGCTGGTCTAGAGGCTTGATTGGGTTTAACTGAAATGTTTTGGGACAGAATACTTTATAAATGATGCTGTATAACTCTTACTGTATCACCCTAGGAAGCACAAAACATCAGGTTGTTCTATTATTGGTGATGCTAAATCAGATCACTTAAGTACATTTCCCCCCTTACAATTAGAAAGTACTCTGTAGGAGAACATAGGTCCTATTTTGATAGAAAGATGTTTTGTTTTTATTGGTCACCAACTATTATTACATGTTATAAATGATCTCTAATTCACCCATCAACTGTATGAAGTATGTACCATTATTCTCATTTTACAGATGAGGAAACCAAGGCTTAGAGAAGTTAAATAACTTGCCCAAAGTCTCCTAGCTGGTAAGTAGTGGAGCCCAGGAGATGCAATGCCTTCTCACCTACAAGCTATGACAACCCCTGGATTTCTTAACCCCTGGAAAATTTCAAGAGGGTAGAGTTGTTTAAGAGATAGCTGTGGATTCAGGGTTGGAGAGAATCATTCTAAGGAAGATGGGCAGAGTCAGAAGGGGTTGGAATGGTTAGAACCAGGAGGGGCCACAAGGATGATGTGAGGCTGGGGGCAAGAGAAGGGTATGGGTTGAATGCAGAATCCTGTGCCTTAAAATTGAAGGGAGAGATTGGAAAATGGCAAATTTAGTAATTTGTATACTTCTGGGATACTGTAAGTACCTTGATAGATTGTACTGTGCTCTACTTCCCATGAAGCATCCCTACTCCAATAGATCTAGAAAAACTATATCATAAAATACGGAGGTTTGTATTAAATTGAAAGGAAGAAAAGAGAAGTGAAATGGTGTGGCTGGCAGCCCTTATAGTTGCTGTACCTTTGGGGAAAGAGCAGCTTAGGGAAGGTGGAATAGGGTGGGGTTGATGGGAAAAGAGAAGAAAACAGAGTAGAGTTCTGGGGTAGGGCTCTGAGTGTCTATGCAAAACATTCAGGAGTGAGTCCTTGTGACAGGTCAGACATGGGGTCACAGATTGTTACAGCCATCTGGTCGTCCCAGAGGAAGGTATGGCATCTGCTGTCACTTTATGTGTTTGGGGAACAGGGCTAGCAGCTCATCTGCAATCCTGGGCATTGCTCACAATTGAGCAGTGGTGTTCCCAGCAGGTCAGCTGGCTGGGTGTCCTGAGGGGAAACGTTGTGAGTCAAGGTGCATCTCACACTCACTTTACCTTTTCTACCAGTGTAACTCCTTGTAAAAATGACATGCATAAATAAACATGAGCTAATTACTAATGATTGATCTTTGCTAAGCAATTTGAAAAAAGCAAAAAGTAATTTAAAACCATATAGAGAAAAATTCAAAAGTGACACCATTTCATTACATTTCAGGCATTATTAGTTGTTGTTAATATTTGAAGACCTAAAAGGACATTCAACCTGGATGTTTTCTTCAAGTGAAAAAGTTTGGGCAGTGAGAGGAGGCTGGAGTCTGGGGAGTGGGGAGGTTTGGCAGAATCACCACTTTATGGTCTTGGCTCTGGCAATGTGAGCTTTCTGGAAGTTAAGTGGTTTATATCGTGAAATATGTCACACACACAAAAGCATTATAGGTCATGTGCCTACTACCTATAGGAAGAAACAGGACCGACGATAGAACAGATCCCTATGAGCCTCACTCCGATTGCATCCCTTCCTTCCTGGCCTAGGGATGGTTCCTCTCTGAGATTTTGTGTTAAATCATTCCTTGCTTTTCTTTATAGTCTTAGCACTAAATTATGCATCCCTAAACCATATATTACTTAGTTTTCCAGTTTTTGAACTTCACATAAATGGAATCATATTGTGTGCATCCTTTTGTGTCTGGTTTCTTTTGTTTAATGTTACTTCCTATAGCTGTATAGTGTTTATTTTCACTGTGGATTGTACTCATTGTATGAATATGTCACAGTTTATTTATCTTTCTACCTTGATGGCTCCATGGTTGTTTCCAGAACTTGTACTATAAACAGAGCTGCCATGAATATACTTTTCTATGTCTTCTGGTATGTTTGTGCAAGAGTTTTTCTAGGGTATATGGTTATTTTTTTTCAAACTATGCAAATAGTATATGTTTGGTGTAGAAAACTTTTTTTATGAATATTATTCCAAACTTAAAAGATAATAACATTTCTTAATGTTCATCTTGCTTCATACTAGATACTATACTAAGAGCCCAACATGCATTCATTTATTTAATTTTTAGAACTGCCCTCTGAGGCAGGTGTTATTATTCTAGTTTTACAGAGGAGGGAGGACACTGAGGCCTAGGGAGGTTAAAAAAATGGCTCAGGTTGTGTGGTTAGTGGCTCAGAGTTGGCATTCAGAGCCTGATGTGTTTGATCCCAATGGAAGGATGAGTTTATCTCATTGCACACATATCTACTCATTGTCAGCCATTATTAGAAGTATCACACAGCTGATGGTGTTTGTATATAATACATTAACACACACATACTTACTAATCCCCTCACTTCAGTATCCTCTTCTGGGCTTTTCCAAGTGCTCTCAGAGTTTAGGACCAGAGAATAGAGAAGTGCTCACCTTTGTAGAGAGTTTCCAATTTTAAGAGAAAAGCTGGATACATATCCAGATCATGAACAAAAATGCAAACCCTGCAATATACCAATGGGTACAAATGTTTGGTTGATAGATATATTCCAAGGGCTTGGACACATAGTAGGTGCTCAATAAATATTTGTTGAATGAATGAAATAAATACCATCTACATATTAAGTACTGACTAATGGAGCCATCAAAGCTTGGTGGTTAATTGCATAAAGCTTTCTGGTAGGTTGGGGCGTGGACAAGATGAAGCAGACCAGAGGTCAGCTATTCTTAAGGTTGGGTTTGGGGTGGGGAGATGCTCCTGGCTGGGGCCTGATGGAAAGATGAAATGAGTAGATGTGTCTTTGGCCAAAGCAAAGTCCTTGACCTGAGCAATGACAGGGTAGTGGGAAAAGCCAGCTGACAAGGGCAAGAATCCTGAAGGCTTTGGTGTGGAGTGGAGGTTGGAGATAGAGTTAGGGAAGAAAAAAGGAGAAAGAAGATGCTTGATCTTGGACTGTTACTCTCCAGGGCCACTTGGAACAAAGACAGAGACTGGCTTGGGGGCAAGGAGAATGGAGGGGAGGGGAATTGGAAGAAACAAAGAGAAGAGGAGGGATGTAAAGGACTGGAGAGTAACAATGAGGAGAAGACACAGGGGAGAATGGTGAGAGGACAGTGCAAGGGTGGAAGCACAGAGGAGGAAGAGTTTGATGGGAGAAAGGACGCAACACTGAGGGCAAGATGAAGACTTATTTGCAAAGATGAGTGACCTTGGAACCAGCTTTATAACAATGAATTCTCATAGGTCAGGGACATAGGTGGAGGAATGTACAGGGGCTCAGCCTGATTAGTGGTATGTACCTTACCAAGGGCAGAACTCCTGAGTCAAGATTCATTTCCCCCAGGTCTCCATGAGATCCTTTGGCTCCTTGTCCTCTGGTGAGTTCTCATGGATAATTGACCATTGTCCCAAACTGTCTTGGCTGAGGAGGCAGGGCTCTGACTTGGGCCTCTCATCAACTCACCAACCCAACTGCCCTTCCTGGTAGCTAGACTTGAAGCCAATTCTCTCGTTAACTGCTCAAATGCTGTGTAAATATTCACTCCCTCACACTTCAATTTCTCTCCATGGAACTTGGTCTGTACCTGCTTTTTGTGAACAAAAAGCACCAGCTGCAAATTTAGAAAGGGCATAGTTCCTTGAATACCTGCAAGCCTAATGTGCAGATGTTTTGCTATCCTCCAGATGTAGAGCCCACAGGCTGCTTCTCAGCCCACAGTCATGGAGCAGAATCCCAGAGATGACACTGGCCCTGCTTCTGAGGTCTCTGCCTCAACTGGCTCTCTATCATCACAGCATCTCATAATCCTTTCCTCTCCTGCAAGGACCCTCAGATGCCTCTACTGTCTTCCCACTCTCTGAAATACCTCAGGTACATCTTTGCATCAATATTGCCCCATCTGCTTCTTTACTGAATCCTGTCCTTATCTTTTCCACGAAGCCTTTCTTGCCTTTCCCATCAGACTAGCTGCATTCCACATTGCCCCAGAATGGGCACTGTCAGTAGGCACTGCATTCCTGAGCATCTGATAGTATATGTGAAAAGCATCCCTCTCCAGACTTCTGGCCTTTCTCATGAATGTGTTTCTGTCTTCCTTGTCATATGAGGAGCTCCAGAATTCATGTCACCTTCCTTCTCTTAGTGCTATCCTTTCTCCCCTCCAAATTAAGGCAAGGTTCAGGATATGGCAGGGACATATCAATCATAGAATCACTGAATTCCCTCAACAAGATGTTATCATCCTTTTTGGGGAATTTACCTTATAACATCATCCACAGGAGCAGGATGAACTGACAAGTACTTCTTAATGTTAAAACCATCTGATTTTCTCTTTGTCTCCAGGTATCCTTTGAAACAAGACCCACTTGGGCTAAAAGAGGAGATTCTGATCTCCAGATTTGAAGGTATTTTAGTTCACCCTATCTCCATAAACATGGTGACTACTTCAGAATAACAAGTGTTTCTCTTTTATATAAAGCTTTCCTAAAAGGGAGACATAATGCAGGCTCCTTTAGGAAAACCATGACTACCTGCCCTCCTTCTGGGAAGTTCTTTTGCAACTCCAACTTCTATCTGTCCAGTTGCAGTGAAAGCTTGACTTCTCTTGCTCTCTTTGAAGTACAATTATACTTGGATTATCAATTGCATATTCCTTACCCTTAATCCCATGGTTCCCCTGGGCTATTGACCAATCAGAAGGTTTCAGGAGCAGGAAAAAAGCAAAATGAGTGAGAATGTTATTGATTTATGACTTGCATTATTATATTACTATTAGAATGTATGATGATCTAATAAGACCAAATAAGAAATACAAATTTTTGAGTTATTTACAAATAACAGACCTTTTGGACTGTCCAAGATTTCCTTTTCATCCAGTAGCGTGGTTACCCTAGGATTGGTGATGTATTCCCTTTGTCATATTGCCTAAGAGGAGAGATTTCCTTTGGGCCTTCCCTGGGGCAGCTGAGCTAGAGTGAAGATTGAAGGAGGAGCATTTGATTTGGGATTCTTTTCCAGGAAGTAACCATAGCCAAAGGTCTCAGGTCTTCTCTGCTTCTTGGACTGATGCCTATTACCGGGCCGCCCCCCCACCCATGGTGGAATAACAGTAAATACATTTATTGAGCATTTGCTATGTGCCAGGTGCTGTGTTAAGCATTGTCTGTGCATTGTTTAATTTAATCTTTTTACTAGTCCTTTAAGATAAGCAACCTTAGTGAGAATTTTACATAGGTGATTTAGAAATATAAGTAGATATATTCCATCAAGCCTGCTGATATATTAACTGCAGCAGCAGCAGCAGTAGCAGCAGCAACAACAGCAATAACAATGTAAATAACACCCATCAAACCTGTCACTATAACTACTGCAGCAGCAGCAACTACTGCTGCTGCTGCTACTACTACTACTACTACTACTACTACTATGATTACATACTTAGAGTGTGTCAGGCTCTGTTCTAAGTGCTTTACAAGGATTAATTTTTTAATCCTTACAACAACTTTATGAGGTGGAAACTATTATTCCCATTTTACAAATCATAAAATGAGACAGGGAGGTTAAGTAATTGCTTAAGTTTATACATCTAGAAAGTGGCAGAGCTGGACTTTGAAAGTAGGCAGTTTGAAATCTGGGTCTGTGTTCTTAACTGATATGCCATATATTTAAACTTCTTAATTTCAATCATATTTAGAAATGATTTTGCATAGTGACTAAATGCACACATACATACACACCATATACAATTGAAACAAAAAAGTCATGAAATGTTAATGTAATTATAATAAAGCACATCTGCATTGTGCTCTGGAGTTTACCAAGCATATGCACATATCTATAATTCTCCAGGAAAGCATTGGAAGAGAAATCTTTACACCATTTCCCAGAGAAGTAAAGTACCTTGTCCTCAGATCAAACTGAACTCATCATGGCAGAGCCTTGGTTCCTACCCAGCTTTTTGGGTTGAAGGCCCACACTATCCATGCCGGGTGGACAGTGTACATCAGATGCCATCTGTAGTGGCATCTTCAACAGTTATTGACAAACTGCTGAAAAGGGAAGGGAGTGGTAGGGTTGGTATAGCATGAAAAACAGCACAGACTCATGGGAGTGATGGCAAGTGGTTGGATGTTTTCCTCCTATGGTTTTATCTAGATTGATCCTATTATATTATGAGCCAAATGCTGTGCAGACTCATAACAGCGGTGTCTGCCCCAGGCCTTCTGGGCCCTGGAGGAAATGCAGAGGCTTGAGGTGAAATCCAGACATACTGTCTTTGATTGGGGCCTTGTTGGAAATGGTTGGGCATTCCTGAGGCCAGTGAGCCAGTGTGTGCCTTCTTAAGCCTCATGGAAGACTGTGTGCGAGATTGTGGCTGGGAGAATGTGAATATATATATACATACATATATATATATATATATAGTGTGTGTGTGTGTGTGTGTGAGAGAGAGAGAGAGAGAGAGAGAGAGAGAGAGAGAGAGAGAGAGAGAGGACAGTGAATATATTGATAGGTGTAGGTGATGGATCTGGGAATAGAATGGGGTATTGGATTCGTGTAGGGTAATTGAGATGAGAGATTGTGTAAGTGTTGGGGCTTTGGGAGTGCAGAAAGAAGACATCAGTGTGAGGGAAATCACCAAACGCACCCCAGGTTCCAATCATCTGTTCATCTCACACTCTCCCAGTGTCCCTGAGGCCAGTACGATCAGCACCACGGATAGCGGCGCAACGTCATCAAATGGGGTGTGACGTCATTAAATGGGGGCGGTACAGGGGGAGTCGCAGCCCCGCCCTTCCCTTCCATTCCAACCTGAGTCACTGATCCCCTATCTTCCAATACCTGAGTTTTCGACTGTGTATGGGGAGGTTGGGGTGGGTGTGGAGGAAGTGAGCTGGCCCTTTGATGATAAAAATTGTGCAGTTTAGGGTAAAAGGCCATAAACATCTAGCTGCATCTGGCCTCCAATTAAGCACATTAAGGGAGGAGCCAGCAGCTGAATAACCCAAGCCAATAAAAGACAACTAATTGCTCCTAACCCGTGGACGCATCAGGCTCTCCACATATATAAAGGGCCCAAAGATGTCTGAGACGTAAACGTTTCTTCCACTGTACCCTCCATTACGACCACTCCCTAAACAGAGATTCCCGTGTCCCAAAGGAACACCATGACTTGTGGATCGTACTGTGCTGGCAGCGCCTTCAGCTGCGCCTCGGCCTGCGGGCCCCGGCCCGGCCGCTGCTGCATCACCGCCGCCCCCTACCGCGGCATCTCCTGCTACCGCGGCCTCACCGGGGGCTTTGGCAGCCAGAGCGTCTGCGGGGGCTTCCGCTCTGGCTCCTGTGGCCGCAGCTTCGGATACCGCTCGGGCGGCGTGTGCGGACCCAGCCCGCCATGCATCACCACCGTGACGGTCAACGAGAGCCTCCTCACGCCCCTCAACCTGGACATCGACCCCAACGCACAGTGCGTGAAGCACGAGGAGAAGGAGCAGATCAAGTGTCTCAATAGCAGGTTCGCCGCCTTCATCGACAAGGTGGGTGTTCTTGATCACACCCCTTCCTGATCCTCACCAATGCACAGGACTCAGGCTGGGCACTGACAGAGAAGTCAGAAGCAGAGAGAGCTCAGCCTGCAGGAGCTCCCATTCCGATGAGAGACACAAACACTAACGGGCACTCACACAAGACCCAGAAGGCTCAGCTGAGAGTTCAGATAGGCAGAACTTGTGGAAGAGAGCTGTGACCTGGCTGCTCTCGGGTACAAGCTAGATTTCAGGAAATCGAGGAAGAAAATTACTGCTGCTTCTGAAATCACAGAGGTTTCAACAGCCCCAGGCTGGGGAGCCCGATGTGTTCCTTGCGGGAGAGGGGAGGGAGTGGTGTTGATTGGCTATCAGATGAAGTAGGGGAGAGGCCAGGGTAGCAGAGCTCTTCTTTAGCAGGCCTATGACATCATGGTGTTACCTATCACCACAAACACCATGCTGTTATCTGAATCTGAGGACTCTGCCTAAGAGGGCCCCTCCTCTGGCTTCAAGGTGAGGGGCTGAGCCTCTACCTGCCTCCTGACCACATGCCACCTGGACTCATCAGACTGACATAACTCAGTTCGCCAATGACAGGGACTGACCTTTCCCAGCCCCTTGTTCCCATCCCTAAATAGGAAAATCCAGACATTGATCAAAACCAGGAAATCTAGAAGATGCCTTGTCTCCCACTGTCCTCCTCTGTCTCACCTATGCTGAGCTCCAGCTTTCAAAGTTTACATTAAAGCAACACCCCAAATTGGTGTTGAGGCACCAGGGCACATCTGACCCTTATTCCCCAACCCGAATGGCAGGTGCGCTTCCTGGAGCAGCAGAACAAGCTGCTGGAGACCAAGTGGCAGTTCTACCAGAACCGCAAGTGCTGTGAGAGCAACCTGGAGCCGCTGTTTGAGGGCTACATCGAGACGCTGAGGCGGGAGGCCGAGTGTGCGGAGGCCGACAGCGGGAGGCTGGCCTCAGAGCTCAACCACGTGCAGGAGGTGATGGAG
>PVKZ01009405.1:0-11261 GCA_004027375.1 Macroglossus sobrinus
CTCCGAGTCTTTGAGGGAACCCTCGCCCCCCACCCCCGCCCTAACTTCCCTCCCAGGCTCTCACTTCTTGAATGCTGGGGTCACTCAGACGCTCCCAGCGGATGGGCAGGCGGCCAGGGGGTAGGGGGGAGGACAAACACAGCCGCCCCCCGCCCCACCCCCCGCCTCAAACCCGTCCCCGAGGCAGCCGCGCTCCGCGCCCACGGCATCAATCCCATCAGCCAAACCCTTCACGACTGAAGCGGCTCCTCCGGCCCATCACCCACCTGCATTAGCCGGAGCCTTTTGACTTTAAAGTAAGGCAATTTGCTCTTTGTCTCCTAATGGATGCAGAGCGCATCCGAGCTCCCCTCCTCCCGCGTCGCCTTGGACGAAGTGTACAAAGCCAGAGAGCCTCTCCCGCGCCCCCACCGCGGCCCCCACCCCGCCCCTCCACTGCGGTAAAAACCGCCTCCCGGCGCTCACCTCGCCGCCCGAAGTTGCATCTTCCCTCTCCTGGAACTGCGGGGCCAGCCACTACCGGCCGGGGAAGCCCGGCCCCCTCCCCGCGGCCCGCGCGGCCCCTCCCCGGCGCCCCCCGCCCGCGGCGCACGCCGCGCTCCTCGGCGCCGCGCCCCCGCCCCCCGCGAGCCCGGGGAGGGGGGCCCCCCCACCGTGGCCCCTACCTAGGCGGGGAGGCGGCGGTCCGGGTTGGGAGGACGCGCGCGCCCCGCGCCTCTGAAGGTGAGCCGAGCGCCCGAGGCGCGGAGCCGAGCGCGGCACCAGGCCGACCGCGCCAGCTGCGCCCGGGCGCGGGGGACGCGCGAGGGCGCGCGGGGCCCGCCACGCGCCGCGCCCCCGCCCCGCGCCGCCCGCGCGCGCGCCCCGGACGCGGCCGCGCAGCGGGGACCCCGGCGCCGGCCGGGGTCGGGGGGCCTGGCGGCGCGGGGCGGGGGCCGGGCCCGCGCGGCCCGGCGCAGGCCCGCGGCTCCCCCCGGCCCGGGAATGGTCGGCCCTGTAGGAAACGCACACGCTCCACTATTGTCTCATCAGCACAAAGTTCGGCCACACTGCGGGGAAGTCTGGAGGCTCGCGATGACTCAGGCGCGGCTCCCGCCGCGGGCCCGCACACACACGCACGCGTCCGGACGCGCCCACGCTTCGGGGGTGCGCTCTCGGCACACCCGGGCACCTGGGCGCGGGGCCTCGCATCCGGGGACCCCCGTGCGTGTGCATTCCACACGGCGGGGGGGGGGCCTTTACCGAACTTCCTGGCACATGCGTGTGGGGGTCCTCGGACCCCGGGCAGCACTAGGCTGAGTTCTGAATCGAGACCACAGTGTCCCTGCAGCGACTTCAGAACACGGATTGTGTCGCATGGCGATTCCAATATGGCTTGTTTATCTTATCCTTGAAAAGTTCAACTCTTAATTTCTTTTTTTTTTTTTGTTTTGTTTTCCAAACTCCATTTCTTCCCCGGACTGCGTTGCAATAAGTTGAGTCTGGGAACAGAAATCCTAATTTGATTCCTCAAAGCATTAATGGCATACGGGGGTGGGGGGGGTGCAGAGAGAGAGGAAGAGGAGGAGGGAGGGTCGGGTTGGGGGGCGAGCGGGCGCCCCCGCTTTGGGCGACGGCGCAGACCCGCGGCCGTGGCCCGCGTGGGGTGCCCGCCGGCCGCCCCCACACTGCTCTCCACTCGTGATGGCTCCGCAGTGGCGATGGTCTCCGTCCAGGGCACCGACGCCCGCCGCGCTGCGGGCCGGGCGCCACCTTCCGCGGTGGCCGTCCTCGGCGGCTCGGGCCTCTCCAGCTCAGGGCGCTCGCCGCGGAAACTGTACCCACAGCTCCGAGGGAGGAGCTTGTGCTGCAGAGCCGGACTCTGAGACGCGGCCATTCCGCAGGCGGGCGGGCGTGTGCGTGTGCGTGTGCGTGTGCGTGTGCGTGTGCGTGTGCGTGTGTGTGTGTGTGTGCACGCGCGCGCGCGCCCGTGCCCGTGCAGGGAGGGGGAGCAGGGAGGCCCAGGGGAGGCAGGAGGGGCCGAGCCCCTTGGCGAGAAGGATCCGGAATCCTAACAGCTCGCGGTGATAGATGACCCGCCCCGCTGGGGAGCAGGCGTGGTCAGGGTCGTGGACGATTGATGCTGCCTCTCTGCAGGCCCGCCTACGTGGGCTGGGTTCCTGGACAATCAAATTTAAGTCGGATTCACAGAAAAGTATCAAAGTGCCCACAATTCATTACAATACACATCGCAACTGCACACATAAGGATATCCTCCCATTTAACTAATTACCATAATCTAAATGGCATATATAGACATATGATCACATATATATATCACCTGCAAAGAGATTAAATGTGCAGACTCTAACATTTTTTTGTCTTTTTCAGCGTATGAGTTGACGGCAGAAATCCACATGCATCTGCATTCTTGCGTTTATTGGAAACTACAGTGTTTCACTAACATCTTCCATGCGTTCAAACTGGACACGTTAAATCAGCTGACGGGGAGCAGAACTTCTGAACCCCTCCACGCAAACGGTGGCCGCCTCGCCCGCCTCCCCTCTGCAGCACCCACGTGTGACGCCTCGCTCAGGGCCTCCTGTCCGGCAGCAATGCTGTCCTTTTAAAAGGTCCCCCTTTCTTTCGGTTTTCTCTGTGTGCAGACTCTGAGGACGTAATTTGAGAAAGGGGTAAGCATTACTTTCTGGAAAGTGGCAGCCCCCGGGGGGGGGGGGGCAGCGAGGTTCTGCTACCGGGGCGGGCGCCTTTCGTGACGGGCGAACTGTGGGGACCAGTATTTGTCCACAAAGTCACCAGTCGTCGGTCACGGGCTGACGCCCCATCGGCAGGCGTGTTCTAGGGAAAAGCTGGTGTAAAAACAAAAAGTGTGATGAGACTTGGCTCCTATCCCTTAGCATGTTTAACGCTGCCAACGTTTCAGCCGTCTGCAATCTTCAGACGCGTGATGAAGGGCGCTGTTTCTGCACAAATGACAGACCCTGCAAGTCCCCGGAGGGTCTCCTAGTTTGAAAAGTTTAGGTGAATGATCATATCAGCGCAGAGAAAAATCAGCGTTGGTGATGGATTCATGGTTGGCTATGTCGATGGCTGTTTATTATTGAATGACAGCAATTCTGGTCCCCGAGCACGTGTGTCCCTTGTCGTTGTCTCACGGACCCTTCACGCGGCGTTTGGGATTTGCTTCCCCAAGCGAACAAACACGGCGTTTTGGTGAAACCGTGTTGGGCGGCTTGTTGCGGGCGGCAGGCGGTGCCATGCGGGGCGGACGCCGTTGAGAAGGTTCTCGGACACTCCATTAAGGAAAAGGTGCAACTAGGAAATAAACAGAACCCCACCCCCACCCCCACCCCCAGGCCTGCTCTGCCAGGAAACCGGAAGTGAAACTCTCCCAACGATCCTATGAAATCCGAGACAAAGTAAAACACGCTTATGAAATATGCATGCTCCAAAACGTAAGTGCACTACTTATCGGTAAATATTTAATGCTAACTCTGTCTCTGTAGGAATTTATGACGGTTTCCTGTCCCGACCCGCGGAACCTAGTTATTCGTAGGGGCGGCGAGGAGGATCCAACCTGGGAAAAACGGGCGAGAGAAAGGAGCGGAGGCAAGACAAAGCTCTGATCAAGCCTCCAAATTTTATTACAAAATGGGGATATATATACATATACAGAGAGGGAGGGGTTAGAGAGATACTTGTAGGCAGGGGATTGGTTGAGGGAAGGGGCGGTATAGCGAAGCGCGATCTGATAGGGGCGTTCAAGTGGGGGGAGGTGACGTGAGGGGTAGGCGGTGCGGATGTCTTGGCGCGCGCGGGCTTTCTGCTGATCAGCAGGAAGAGAAGCAGGAACCTTACGGGCCCTGGCCATTTTGCTTCTCCCGTGCGGCTCCCAACAGTTTCCTACACGATATCTGAGCAAGGAGAATGACTTTGCGTGCCCAAGGCTAGGAGTAAGCGTCCGCGCTCCAAACGAACTTAAGTTCGCAGATTTCAGAGTGGATTAGGGATGAATTCGAGCTAAAGGGCCAGGTTTTTCCGGGGGGAGAATCTGTTCGGGGCGGTCCCACTGCCGACTGCCCTTCTGGTGTTGGGAGCAGGTCACTGCTTCACGAGTAAGTGGAAATTGACTATTTACTTTGTCACCGGTGGTTTCAAAAATATGACCCCAACCCCGACGGGCCGTTCTTTCCTAAAATCCTTCCTCTCCACGGAACCCGAGAACTGTGAGCGTTCTCTGTGCGGAGCCGCCGGGCCTGGGCGTGTAGCAGGATGGAACAGGCACATGGCCACGCCCTGCCAGGCCCGCACACGACGTCGCGGTCGTGGTGTCCGTCTCCACGAGAGGGTTTCGGACCCTTGGAGTCTGAAAGTAACTAACGGCACCTTCGGTCTCGGTGTAGGACGCTGTCTCAGCTCGGTGTGTTCAGTTCTGATCCCTTGAAGAGGACGGACTGTCTGGTGGTGAACGAGGCATCGGACATTTTTTTGTAAACACAAGCACAGCGCCGATGCGATCTGCGCCCGGTGTGCACCGTGTTTGTGCAAGGACACAGGCTCGCGGGGACGCTTTCTCCCGGGCAGGGTGGTTTGAGGTCAAGTTGTCTGAACGTCAGGCTCCCTTAGCCGTGGTGACAACGATTCTTCCTCCCCCCAGGGCGGCCACATCTGACGGCGCCTCCGACAGGCCACCACACCTGGGTTTTTAGAGCGTCTAGTAACCAGCCCAGCGTCTCTTTGAGGTCCTATGCGACGTGTTCCCACGTGTGCCGTAGACAAGAATCCTCGCTGCAGAAAACCGAACCCCTTTCCCGGGAAAGCGGCGTTCTTGACACTCTGTGCTCGTTTTCTGCTCAGCGCAAACCTCCTCCACGCCCCTCACGGCCTCCCGTAGGGAAAGCACATTCCCTGTCCCCGAGGGCCGTGCATACGCTCACATTGACAGCAAGGACGTCACAGAGCCGCGCAGCTCTGCAACGGAGGCAAAAGCGTCGTAGCGGATACACTAGCGGCGAACTAGAGTATGTGGACGGAGACAAGTCTGCACTGTTCGTGGATTAAGTGGCTGGACGCGGGTCTAGCTACGTAGGATTTTATAACACTAATCCCGGCTCATCGGTGACCTGGAGGCGATCTCCCCACTTTGGGGGGTGCGGACGCACCTTCTCACCCCCTGAGATTTGGGTGACTGCCTCGGGCCTGCACAGCGGGTAGCGGGCCCTCGGATCTGTGCATTTCAGCTGGAGTCAGAAACCCTTAGCGACGTCGCCGGCCGCAGCGTGGCGCAGCCCAGATCCCCCGGCGTGCTCACGAGGGTTGGGCCGCGAGAGGAAGGAGATCGCAGAGGGGGATGTGTTTGAGGAAAGACAGGCTCACCGCGGAGTCCCACGTGAGAGGTTCCCCCCGGCTGGTGTGGGGGGGGGGGTTGGTTTTTTCATACCTTTTCTCATCATCCTACAGTTTGTGAATCTCTTACCCCACAGATTGTAACCTGACACCCCACATTCTCGCAACCGCAAAACCACGGACTTTTTCCGAGTCTCCTCGTGTGTCCCCGAGCAGGATAGCTTTGACGACACGGACACGTCAGTGCTAAGTTTTCTAAGAGAACTGAAAATACGGGAACCAGCAGCATCTCGTCCCTGGGAGGGGGCTGGCCGAGCCGGGGATGGAACTGAGCAGGGGACAGGCGCTCCGAGGCCTTCGGTGGGGTTGCCCGGGACACGTCACACAGTGCCCGCTGAAGGACGGGAGACGTGGGCACTCGGAGGGCCGAGGGCGTTGGAAACAGAGCAGTCGTCGCAAGAAGTGGCCGGGATGTGGCACGTGGGCGTCATAAGGGGTCGGGCCCTTTGCTGGATGGGGGAGGCTGTGTCCGTTTGTATTGGTGACTTTCTTATTGCAGAATAATGCACATAACGCAAACCCGACTCTTTTAAGCATTTTACGTACGCGCACAGTTCAGTCGGGTCACGTGCACCCGTCTCCCACCTGCTCCCACCTCCTGAAGCTGAAACTGGACCAGGAAGCATGTCTGCGGTCCTCCCCCAGGGGACCGTCCCCCCCTCCCTGACTGCACTAACCTGAGTGCTCCAGGGACGTCATCTCAGTGGGATGGCACGATGCGTGTCCTTGTGCGTCTGCTCATTTCACTCCGCGGAATGCCTCCAGAGTTAACCCTGCTCCTTCTAGCTGGGTCAGTTCGGCCTTGAAGGGACAGATAATGGAGGCAACAAGTTTGCCGAATAAATGGATTCAGGAGGTCGCTCTCCTCTCCACGGCCATCCTCGAGAATTTTTCTTGGAGCTAGAATGATCTCGTTATCTGGCTGTCTCTGCTGGTCTTTGCCTCCTTAAAAGCTCAGAAGGAATACAAAAGAAAGCCCACATTCATGGAGGCCACTGCAGCCACAAATATCCACGCCCCCCCCCCAAAAAAAATGGAAAAAAGCATATTTAAAAAATAAGGAAATTAAAAAGTGAAATCAACAGAAAGAAACCTAGAAGGAGGTGAGCGAGGGTCCTCAACCAGGTTCATAATGCAGCCCGGCCCTGAGGTGACCCCAAGCTCCTGGCCCCAAGGGAAACCTTGGGTTTAGAGAACTTATCTTCCTGGGGTGTAAACTGGGACAGAATGGAACTCCTGAAAGGAGACGGTTTGAGCTTTTTCTGAGTCACCGCAAGGCACGGTTTGCGAGCCCGTGCTTTTCGCTGCGGTGTGAGGGGCAACGTGGGGAAGTAACCGTGGATGCTAACGCACGTCACAGAATTATTTATTTTTTTAGCGTTTCACATAGGCGGTCGGCATGGAAAGCGCTTGCTGACGAAAGTTCAACAGAGTTGTAAAAATCCTAATTATTCCTATCTGCATTCATTCATCCATTCATTCCTTCATTCCTTCCACGCTGACGGCTCCAAGGCAGGCACTAGACGACGTGCTTACAACGTGGGAACCTTCACGAGCGCTTACACGTCACATCTTTGTCCTCGCAATAACCCCGGGGGGAGGGCAGTGCCACCACGCCGTGTAACAGACGCCGAAGGCCAGACCGCTGTGGCCCCCTTGTCTCAGAGTCTGTAGACGCTCAAAGTCTGTTCACTCGTAACAGTGTTAGGAGCTTGTCACAGACTCTTGTGTCCAGTTCCTGTTCTGTGTGACGTCGTTTCGCACTCGTTAAGTTACATTGTATCCTCAGACTCACGCCGTTTGCGTCAACCAAGGTCGGCCTCCGTCCCTAACCGTGAAGCTTTGCTAGTCTCCTGTCCCCAAAATGAGTTGTTACATGTTTGCAGGGATACCTGCTAACTGGTGAACAGAGACTCTCTCTGAAAATCTTTCCCTTTGAACTGGTTTTTAAAAGATTTGGACTGATTGTTAAAAATATATAAAATAGAAAAAGGATAGCACAAGCAGTGGGAGGGATAGGTCGGGAAAAACGAGAGTAAAAAAACAGTGAAATCAGGGGCACGGCACGCTCACCCAGATAAGCGGGTGCTGCCAGAGCTGCCGCCCTTCCCTCCGAGCCTCCTAGCGGCCAAAGCGAAGAGGGAAACAGCATCTCAACGAGACCTGCATTCTCTTACAGAAAAACGTTAGGTCCTAGTGCTGATGTCTTCGTGAAATTTCTCCTTCGGTTTCTCAGAAAGAAGAGACCGTGGACTGTGTTCCAAACAATGTTCTTACCAAACAGAAATACGCCCCGTTCCTCACTGCAGTTTGGAGGCAGAACTGTCCACCTACAAGTTAGTAAGAACTTACTACATTTACACTGTGTGTGTGGAGAAACCGCAGACACGAAGGCACAGACGATGAATTATAGTGATTACCAGTCAAGAAATAATAAACCAGTAAAACGCGAGCATTAATGGCCAAGTGTCAGACCATCCAGGGACCCAGGCGCAGTGGTTGGCGGCCGTGTGTCTCCCACACCGGCCGATGTCCACTGCGTCCCTTCTCAGCAGAGGGTTTGTCCCCTGGCATGATCATAATTACGCAGACTCGTGCTTTCTCACTTACTTTATTTTAGTTTTGCTCACAACACAGCGCGAACCGACTCAGAACTATGGATTGACTCCATTTAAAAGTTTTTAACCCAGAGCAGAGTCCCTATGTCTCCCGGTGGTTCAGCCAACGAGACCGGCATCGCCCCGCATCACGTGACGTTGTCCCCACGCGTAGCGAGAGGCGGTTCCCTCCCGGCCGGGTGAGCTGGCTGTCTTGTGACATCTTCAGCCACCTGGCCGCCACCAAAGCCTCTTAAACAGGAGAAGGACACGATCCGATAAGTTTTTCAGGAGTTTGTGGCAGAGGGGTGCGTTACGAGGCGGGATCCTGGAGCCCCCAGATTGGGGCCTGGGGGGGGAGGGGGACGAAGGGCGCGCTCGGACGGGGCAGATGGCCTGGGGGCGGGGGGAGGTGGCAGCGCTGCGGGCCGGTCGGGGAGCAGCTCGCCCCAGAGAAAGAAGTGGCCCAGGGACCGCGCAGCACGTCCAGCCGGCCCGTGACAGGCCGGGAGGGGCGGCGGGAGAGGAGCTTTAGGGACCGGCGGGGGCGGGGGCAGGGGTGGGGAAGGGTGACAGCGAGACCAGCCCATGCGCCAGCCCCGGCCTGGAGGGGCGTCGGGCCCAGGCAGAGGTCCTTCGGTCACGGCCCTCTGTCGGAAGCTGCGGGAGGGGTGGGCTCGTGACTCGTGGATGCGAAGGTGTCAGCAGAAATGAGGAAGACGGAAGATTCGGGGCAACGGCAGCCAGGCCTGGGACAGCTCTGGGACCCCGCTGGGCTGTTCCTGACCCCGGCTGCTGGAGCCACTCGACCAGCCCCTACCTACACATGCAGGTGCCCAAGGCGGGGAGTGGGGAGGAGCTGGGTCGGGAGCACTTAGGGAGCACGTGCTGTGAGCAGGAGGCGCCCCTGGACCTGGGGTGGGGAGGCCGCTCTGAGCACCCTGCATAGCAGAGTCCAGCCTTGGCCCCGTCACCCACCGTTCCAGCCTCCGGCCGTTCTGGGCCCAAGCGCCGCCTAGATGCTGGTTCCAGACGTTAGAGCTTGCTTCCTGCTGCCACCCCGCTCACGCAGTCTCCTCGGACGTGCCACTGAGCTTGAATTTCCTCTCACCGAGTCTGATGCGGGGGGCTCAGGGCCTGGCGTTCTCCCTCTGAACCCCCGACTAAAGGGAGTTGGAACTAAAAATATGTCTAGAAAGAGAAGAGTTAGGAGGAACAGAGGTGAGGAAAGCGAGCAGGAAAACGTGGCCTTGCATTTCAATAAGTGTCGGCTGCAAAAAAAAAAAAAAAAAAAACAATCTAGAATAATAAGCACCCCAAATCTCAAGACCGATGGAGACAGGAAAACACGGTAAGATTTGTGCTTGTGTTGGGTGGAAGATAGAGAAGTGTATCAATACCGGCTAGTGACAGAAAGAAAGGGTCAACGTGTGTGTTCAAAAGGTTTGAGTAACAACTACAAAATAAATTAGAAGGAAAATTTGTAAAAAAAAATAATAATAATAAAATGACAAAAACACAGAGAAAGCAGGAAATAGAAAACACACAATATAAAGGCGTGAAAACACACTAGGAAGGAAAGCAAATGAGAGTGAGGCTCTAAGATCAAGTTTAAACTCTAGCGACATGCCATCATAAAAGACAGCCTTAAACCGAAACGAGAAGGGTAAATGTACGTCCGGCGGATGTTAATGAAATTAATTAAATGTAGTAGTAGAAACAAAAGGGGAGACGACAGGGACTTGTCAAACTGGTCCAAGGAAGGTCAGGGTTATGGGCTTTGATCGACTTAACGCTGTAGCTTCAAAACATAGCAAGCGGGCGCCGATAGATACCAAGATAATGGACAAATCATCAGTTCTATGAGGGAACTTGCACATCTACCAGAAACCTCAGGTTGAAGTAAACAATAATAATTATGAATCACACAATCAATCATCAATAGGCTGAGCTAGTAAAAAAACCCACAAAACTATAGCTAACGAAGAGAGAATACAGCCTCTGCAAACAGGTAGGAAACAGTCATTATGGGGGAAACAAAAACCCACAAAGAACTACTGATAACTCGCAAAGTGCAGAAATCCCACAGGCCCTTATTCTGAACCACAGCGTAAAAAAAACCAGAGATGAACAATTCTGTACAAACACAGCCACCCGTCTGCTGGACAAAGAGACAAACGCATACACCACGAAGGAAAGATGTAAGCTGTCTCAGAACTACACATTTAGGGATTTTAAGAGAAAAGTTTGCAGTATAAACTTTCCAGGTCCAAATGAGCCTGACCATTTAAAAAAATATGGTTGTCACAGAAACCACCTTTTAGTCTGTGGCCTCCCACACTTGCTCTGTCGAGAGGAATGAGGCGCCTTCTCTCACCCAAGCATCTACCGTGACGCTCGAAGTTCAAACACGGGCTAGTATTCACTTAACCTTGCCGGGCGTTCCGGTCTCCCCAGAGTAGTTCACGGACGTGAAAACACTCCGCGAGTGTCCGTGTGCGTCTGGATCAGCCATCCTCACTTTATGAGGCTGTGAGCAGAGACGTGGAAAGAACGGGATGTTTTTCTGGAAGGATGCAGTTGGAATGAACCCAAGAGATCACCCCATTTCGACGGCTAAGATGCCCTCAGTCTGTTCGTGGGAGGTCGAGAATGGTGCACTCATGGGTTCTAGAAAAGCTTAGATTCCAAGGAAGACGCCGATTAATTAGTGTAAGGGTTTTTACATTCTTTTCTCAATACCCTGGATTTATTACGAGAGACAAGTCATGTGTAACAGCTGTAGTATTAGGCCTGCTTCAGACCCACATTCTCTTCCTGTAGCGTTTTCCTAGAAAATGATGGGGTCTCCCCCTACACAAAAGATGGCGGAAGGATGGGTGTGTGCGTTCAGGGGTGAGGATGGGTTCCATCCTCACGACGTGCCCCAGACCAACTCAGAACGCATCGTCAACCTAAATGTAAGTGCCCAAACCATACGACTTAAAACTCTTAGGAAGAAACAAGCCATAAATCGTCGTGAACTTGGGCGAGACAAAGCTTTCTTAGGTACAACAGCGAAAGCAGAAAGAAAACAGATAAATCTGACCCGAGCTAAATGAAAAGCTTTCGTGCCTCAAGGGACACCATGGAGAGTGAAAAGAACTCAAGGACCAGGAGGAAATGTTGGCAAATCGTTTAGCATATCTGATAAGAGATCTGCATCTGGTGTATATATATAGAGAATTCTTACAACTCAACAATTTAAAAACAAATAAC
>PVKZ01009406.1:0-11268 GCA_004027375.1 Macroglossus sobrinus
CCTTTTTTTCTTCTTATTCTGCTGATTTTATTTGCTTCTACAAAACACTTCCTAGGGTGACTTCATCCCTTGTGGTCAGAACGCTGTCAGGCCAAGCCGTTATTAATCCTGGTGCATTCTGGGTGGCCCGACCTGGCTATCAGCTGCGTTCCTTCTCTTCCGTAGCTAGCTTTTTCTCTTGGCTATTTGTCTTTCAATAAGAAGAAGAAGAAAAAAAGGTAGAAAAATAAAAACACAATTTAGAGGCAGTGCCAAGCTTTTGGGCCTTGTGAAAGTTCACCCCTGCAGCGCTTGAAGATAAATATGTGAGGTCCTTGGATGTTGAAGAATGATAAATCTTCCATCTTTTAACTTCAGAAAATACCACTGTGAATAAGGATGTGGTAGGCGCGTCCATAAATCAGGATTTGAAGATGCTTACGAGAGGCTTTCTACAGGCCCTCTCACCCGTTCTCAAGCCTCGGACATATCTCAATATAAAACATGACAGAACCAGAATCTCAGTCCCATGGCTTGACTGTTGCCTTCAATAAATTTTCTTCAACAGGCTTAAGAAAAATGGTCCTGTGTTTTCTCCTCCACAGAAATTCCCATAAAGCTCACAAAATTCCATTTTATGGGAATCTAAGTTTTTTTTCTTTTTTTTTTTTTTTCTGTCTTCGAAGGAGGCAGACTCTGGGTACTGCTAGCTGTGACTTTTCTTGCCCAGGTCTGGCCCGAGCTTGGTCAGTGAAGCATGTCAGATGTTTCTCTCTTCCCAAAGATAATGATGCCGATGATGCTTAGTTTGCAATTTTCCTACCGTACCTCCAAGCAACATATTCTCCAATGCTACTAACATGTATGAAATCCTTTCCGTCTCAGGAAATTACGTGACGGGGAAAAGCAATTTATGTTATTTAATAAGTGCCAAAGCAGTGTAAAATATGGTGCCTCCCAGAACCTGGAGTTGAGCCGGGTTGTAGAATTCATATACATGGCTGTGTGAAGGGTTCAGCAAATCGTCTCCCCGAAGGCCACTGTAAAGCTGGACCAAACAGATAAAAGCGACTCTGTCTGGAGCTCAACCCAAAGCATGCGACAACCAGCAAGTCCTCTGTGCTCGAAACACTGCCAAACTTCAAGTCAAAACAGGGGGCATCGGTGACATCCTTGCCCGAGCTGACTCAGCCCACGCCCCCCGACCTCGGCTCAGTCTGCATGAGGCATCGGGCAGAGGCAAGTGGGCCAAGAAAATGTGCAACTCTTTTTTCTTTCTTTCTTTCTTTCTTTCTTTCTTTCTTTCTTTCTTTCTTTCTTTCTTTCTTTCTTTTCTTTTCTTTTCTTTTCTTTTCTTTTCTTTTCTTTTCTTTTCTTTTCTTTTCTTTTCTTTTCTTTTCTTTTTTGCCACAGTTGAAGGGGTCTGGCTTGATTTGGAGACGGAGGCAAATACTCTGCCAAGCGTAGTGGAAGCGGTGTTATTGGCAGAGAGGGGGCCCTCGTCTCTACCGGTCTTATGAAGCAATGAAGTGGGATGCTCTGTGGTTAGAATTTGACCATATTCAGGTGCAGGGCACAGGACCACGAGAGGACAGAGAACAGAGAAGGACTGTGGCCATGTCCAAGTTTCCGTATGTTGCCAGAATCGTCAAAATATGGAATAAATTAATCGTATTAATTTATAAAGTATATTGTGATAAATTAAATTAATCGTATTAATTTATAAAGTATATTGTGATAAATTAAGATGCGTATGGTAATCTTTAAAGTAGTCACTACTGATAGTATCGGAATGAAAAAAAATCAATGGAGGCATTAAAATTCTACACTACCGATATCTTATGCGTGAAAAAAGTGAATAAAAGAGGAACCGAGGCCCCCAAATATGAGAAACATAGAAAACAAATAGCAAAGTGAAAAGTGTAACTCTAGTTATATTACTAATTGCATCAAATGGGAAAAGTCCAGATGCCCAGATCGAAAGGAAGAGATTGTCAGAATGGATCCAAAGCGAAATCCAACTATATGCTTACTGCGAGGAATACCCTTCAAGTTCAAAAACATAAATAGGTTGGGAGGACAGGAGAGAAGTGATACACCACACAAACGACAGCCATAGAATAGCTGGGGGGGCTCATATTCACATCCCACAAAAACTGAGTGTGCGTTCGCATCTATCACTAGGGACAGAGAGGGGTATTTTACAATGGCAGAATGTCAGTGCCTCGGGAATGTATAACAATTATAACTATATATGCACCTGACAACAGAATCTCAACATAGATGAGGAAGAACCAGCCGGAATGGAAAGAATCGATCATTCAGTAATAGTTGGAGATTTAAATATCCAGCTCCTAAAAATTGAAGGGACGATTAGACACTAAATCATCACACACAGAAGACTTGGACTACACTGTCAATCGACCCAACTTCTATTTTAAAAGAACATTCTACCTGACACATTGCAAAACTCACATCTTTCCCAGCAGACGATACGATGCGAATGCAGACAATCTGAAGGAATCCTCAAAAATACTAAAATTATTATACGTGACATAACATATACCAAAAACCAATGTTTCTATATGTTAGCAGTAAGCAGTCTGAAATAAAATTAACAAAACAATTTGATCTCTAGTAACATCAAAAAATTCAATATGGTTAAGATGGTAATTCACCCCAAATCGGTGTCTAAAACTAATGCAATCTCTACCAAGAAGCAAGCAAGCATTTTTGTAAACACCGACAAAATTTCCCTAAAATTTACACAGGGATATAGAAGATCTAGATAGCCAAACGAGTTTGAGGGGGAAAAAAATCTCGGAGGCATTACTTTACCTGATTTCAAACTCACTGTCATATACCATGATGAAAAACTGTGTGATATTGGTGTAAGGCTGCATTCGATAGATCAATGAAATGGAATGAAGAATCCAGATCTAATCCATTTTATTAAAAGATCATTGACTTTCAACAAAGATGCCAAGAGTTGTGTGATTTCAGCTCTTCCATTTCGGTCTACATGACATCTTGAGACGATGTTTGTGTACGGTGTGGGATAAGGTTCTAAGTCCAGTTGTTTCGCATGAGAGATCTAATTACGCCAGCACGAGTGTTGAAAATCATCGAACTCTACTTTTAGAACAAGCGAATGTGGTGCGTACATTGTATTTCAATAAAGCTGTTAAAAATCAAAATGTCTTATTGGACATGTACCGCTTATCGGACACAGCACTAGGTGGGCACTGGCAATGGGGAGAGACTGGTTTACAAAAAACACCGGCCCCGATGGGCTTGTGATGCCCGGCGTCTACACGGGGTTTGAGCAGGCTGGCGTCGCCTGCTTCTAGAGTTCCAAAAACAAACAAATTCTGTTAAGTAAACAGTATTTTCCCAAAGCTCCCGCTTCCATGGAACTTGCATGCTGTTTACTGTAGGGGATTTGGGGAAGATGTGAAATAAGGACAGTCCCCATCGATGTCTGGCGTTTGAGAAGGTGGCAAAGGCTGCCGACAAAAATAAATCAAAGACGAGAAGTAAAAAGAGCTGAAGAGGAGACGGTGTCACCTCTTTAGCAAGATGGTCGTGGAAGGTGATGTTTGATCGGAGACCCAGGAGAAGGGAAGGGAGAGCCCCCAGGTGGAGGAAACTGACTTGGGGACGTGCTGTGACTGGCACAGAGGCCAGTGTGGCCGCATCAGACGGAGGGTGTGCCGGGATCAGGTCATTTTGGGCCAGAAACGCACAACGGGACTAAAGATTCGACTCTGAGCGAGCTCAGAAGCCACGAGAACCTCCTCAGCTGAGAGGTGAAACGGTCTAACGTGTTCTGTGGTTCGTTCTGGGGGCCGGCCGGGAACGGGTTGTAGGCAGCACGGACGCGAGGGGCACAGGTAGGAGGAGAGAGACGCCGGTGGCTTACATCGGGGCGGTGGCGGTGGCAGTGGCAGTGTCCCCGGGGAGAGCTGGTCCTGGCATCGGGTGACTCTGGAGCCGGCCGGATTTGCTGATGGATCGGGGGACAGGCGTGGGCGAAAGACAGGCGTCAAGCAAGGATGCCTCCGATGTTGCTGGTCGGAGAAGCTGGACCAGGTTAGGAAACGAATGTCCCGAAGAATGGGACACCTTAGCCAAGAATGGGACACCGAAGGGTGCAGATGGGATCATGTAAAATGAATGGCCATGATCCTGATCAAACAGAGCAGCCGTTTGGGGTGACGGCGTCCTCTCCGTGCCACCGTTAAGTCAGACCCTCTGTGAGTGTTGAGCTTTGCTCCTGATGCCACAGTGTCAAACTGATTTCCACTCCTGTTCCTCAGGAAACAGTGACGCACACACCCTCCAATTCCTGACATCTTGATGGCGGTAGCCACCCCGCTCCCGTGGCCTTGGAAGCCCCTTCTCCACCAGAGGGCAGCACCGAAGTTTCCAGGCCTTCGGCCGGGAGCCTCCTTCCCCAACGAATACAAACGAAAAGCTTGAGGCCCCTGCTTCAGACAAGCCCGACTTTCAGTCTCCCCGCTACCTCCCCGCCCCCACCCGGGGCGGCCCTTCCCACGCCGAGCAGCCTTCGAGACGATAATAGACGCTTTTCACGTTGTAATCTCTTGTCCCATTACTCAGCGGTCCCATCTCGGCCCCGGAAACCACTTCCTGGACGCCTCGCGTTTCATTTGTGTTCATTAGCCCCGCTAATATATTCTCTTGGAAACCGCAGTTTCATAAATTTCATAGCCCATGACCGGCAGACTTCATGAATATTAGTCACTCGGAGCCATTTTTTTTTTTTTTTTTGTTTATTCAGCTTCTCTTGCGTCTCCTCCCAGACCTGCTTCTGCAGAATGAGAATGCACAGAGAGCAGCAGACAGCAATCCAGGAGGAAAAGGAGCTTTCTGAGCTCACACCTGTTTTCGGATTTGTGATCCTTAAACCCCAGAGCTGTAGGGATTCACTGGAACCCCTTCCTTGTAGCTCCCCGGGGGCCCCTGCTCTTAAACCGCAGGGAGGAGCTGAGCCTTCAGAGCACTTAAAAGTACTTATGTCAAATCCATCCCGTTCTTCCGGCCTGCCGTTCCGTTCCCGGGGCCAGCCACCATCCCCAGGGGCTGGCGCGCATTACAAGGCATTCACTCCGTCTGAATGGGCACAGACAGACTTTTTCGCCATTTAAACATGTCTACATTTGCAGGCACATCCTGTAAGCTGCCCGACACAGCCTTAATTTCAATTTACTGTCTCCCCAAGGATCTCACCATTCTCCTGAACGTGGAAAAAAAAAAAAAAAAAACTCCGAGATCGTTCTCCTGGCCACCGCTCGCCCCAGCCTCTCTCTGCCCTCCCCCCTCCTCCTCTTTCAAGGAAAAAAAGCCATGCTGGGAGGCACCTTTTCGCCCAAGATGAATCGAATGGAGTTCTGATGCTTCTAACAGTTGCGAGCGATCTTTTATTTTGGCGCAGTAATGAGCAAGCCGCAGCAGAGTATCTATCGCCTTTGGAAAAGGGTTCAAAGCCGGCCCCGAGCCTGGGGAGGGCGGGGGGGGGCCGTCTGGGGGGGGGGCCCTGGAGCGAGCATCACATCCCTGACGAAGTTTTACACCGTGGCTTTCTGTTCAGCTGGGGCGACCTGTATGTAGCTTTTAATTATAGACGTTTTCAGATGGATCCAACAGTATAAGGGACCTCCGTGTAACTGCTCTAACTCTATAGTAATCAACATTTGACCAATGTACACATGTTTTTGTTTGTTTGTTTGTTTTTAACTTGGAGATGTCGACACAAATCATGGCTGTTGTCTCTTTTTTCCTCTGGAAACTCTCCTGCGTGTGGCTTTCTAGTTTTCTCATCGTGTCACTATTAACACCTACCAAAATCAATGACAATGCCTTAAAATTATCTAATCCCCAATCCGTATTTAATTTCCCAGATTCTCTCAATCCATCTCTATATATAGCTCAGCATCCAAGCATTATTTTGTCCTTAAGTCTGTTTGTTCTATAATAGTTCCTCCTCGTCTTCTTCTTCCTTTTAAATTCTATGCCGTAGGTTTGTTGGCGATACCCAGGTTTTGGTTCTGTGGCGATGTCCCACACCACCGATTGGACCGATAGCTTTCTTGTAGTAGTGTCATTTAACTCGTTCTTGCCCTGTGAAGGCCATTTCTGGAAGGCAAAAAAAAAAAAACAAAAACACGGGCTGAGTTTTTCACTCTTAAAGGGAACACGAAATACACTTAGGTCGCTAAATGGATTCGAAACCCCATCCAGGGGCACTAATCGTTGCGCGTTGCCGTCTGGAGCGGGAGCGACTGTGAATTCGTTCACGTGGTAGCAGGGATCCCGCCTGGGCTTGGGGAATGCGGAATGACCGAGGGGGGGGTCACTCACCACGCAAGGTGACGAAGACGTGGACCGCATCCTCGTAAAGCTTAAGGGCCGCAGATTTTAAAGCATCACTTAAAAAAAAAAAAAGAAAGAAAGACACCTGTGCTGGGTTCTCATTAGGAACCAAAAAAAAAAGTTCCTCGAGATCCCTTGATGTCGACACTCGCCTCTAAGCGGCCACCGGCGAGGGAAGTAAGCACCGCGTGGCGACAGATGAAACACGACGGCAACGGAAGCGGCATGAAACGGACGTATCATCTCCTCCTACCCACGCGTGTGTGATACGCTCCGGGATCCCAGGCTGTCTTCGGTTTTATTTTTATTCCATGTCTGCCACTGCTCAAGCGTGCTGGTCGCCACGCCGCGAGGGACGTGTGTGTGTGTGTGTGTGACCGGCTGACGGCACCGCCGACGTGGGGAACGGCGTGGCTTTTTGGGGGGGATGGAGTCGTGGGCCACCCGCTGGAGCCACACCGCGGTGGCGTCCTTGCCCGCAAGCCTGGCTGTTGTGCTGCTTTGACTTCACACCTGAGGGAGGAACCGAGGTGGAGGTGAAGACCACCAGGGCCCTCCTCCCCCTCCTTCTCCGAGGCATCGTCTTCCAGGCGGGAAGCATGGGCCGACACGACGGAAGACTGACCCCCTTGGGACCGAGGAAGAGCCTCGGGATTGCAAATGCCTCGCTTATAAGAAAGAGGACTCAGTGTTAGGTGGCCCCTATGCTGTAGACGTGTCTTCATTTTTATCTTAGGTACGCCTCGCAACGACATGCCAGGGGAGCAGCTGTGACCTAAAGCCATTTATGAGAGAGCTGGGGCTCCCAGGTGTTATAGGTACCTTGGCTGGGCTGACAGAGGTGGAAAGAGACACAGACCACTAACCAACGAGTGACCGGAGACCCTCAGGGGGTGCAGCCACTCTTCGCTCTGAATCCTCGTCGTGCCCCTGACTGACTCTGTCCATTCGTAAGTGAAGAATGAATAGCTAAAAAGGCAAATTCTTGGCATCTAGTAGGCAAAGATAATCTATACATATATAAGCTATATAGAGAGAGATGTAGGACTGAGTCATACGTTAAAACGTACATAAGACATATGTACATATATAAGATGTACGTCTTTATATGTATATAGAGACACATACATTAAAATTTCGTCTCTCGAATCATCCCGTGGACTAACACAGGATGCCAACGGTGCTGATATCGCCTACATTTGTACACGGGCCGTCTGTCATCATCACTGATTGTCACCGAATGCCATCGGAGTCCTGTATGGACCTGGCACTACAGCCAAACACGACAAGCAAGCACACAAACATGCACACGCAACCACGGAGGTTAATCTCCGGCGGAGAACTCCGACAGGACGAACCACAATTTCGAGCAGATGCCCCCTGTCTCGTCGTCTTAGAGAACTTTCTCAGAACCCGGAGATTTCGTGGCTGCTGTTGGTGTCATTCTGCAAACGCTCCACGTGTCATCTCGAGAGGCAGTGATGTGTGGTGTTTAAGAGCACAGCCCTCCGGGCAGGCGAGACTGGGCCCGCATCCCGGTTCTGCCGCTTACCCGTGATGTTGGTCTTGGACGAATTGCGTAAACTCTTTTTTCCCTTTCTCCTTGCTCGTGAGATGAGGAGGCTGCGGACGCTGACCATGGCAATGAGTGTAGGCCGCCACGAGGACCCGATGCTCCAGCATTCAGTAGCTTTCTGACAAGCATCGGATCAGAATCGGACGTCGGCTCATTCCGTGGGACTTCGTCGGTTCTGTGTGACAGCTGAGACCCGGTGCTAGCATGTGACAGGTTCAGAGGTGAGTGGAAGATCTGTTTCTTCTTTAAGAAATTTGTCATCTAATTGAGAAAGAAGTATTATCCGCCATTAGTGGGCTCTGAGGCCTCACCCAAAACACGGTCCTTCTCTAAAAATAGGGTGTCCACTCTCCCACAGCCAGTGATGACTGAGTGTGGACTTATTGGGCCTCAATGCCTCCGGTCACAAAGGCAAGGTTCTCTTTCTAAACGTTACGAAGCAAACCTTGAAATGTTTTAAATAAGATAGGGGCTCCTGCTGATGAAGAGTGTGAAGAAGTGTATGACTGAACATCTTCATTTGGAGCTCATTTTTCTCTTTCTCCTCTTCCTTCCTCTCCCCCCTTCTTTTCTTCCTGCCGATAATATTTTAGTTTGTCCTTCCTTCTCCTTCCTGGCCCCTCCTGGTCAGACCTTTATAAAGACTTAGCCTGCCGACCCGAGTAAGGCAGCCTCAGTCTTTCCTCTTGGAAATTATGATGGGAGGAGCTTCGCTCCCCTTCTCTCTTCCTCTCCCATAAGGCCAGGAACTCCCAGATCTCCGGGGAGTCTTAGCCATGATACCTAAGAGGACTTTGGACAGAGAGGGACATATTCAGAGCGACCAATGCTGAACCCGTGATTTCGGTCCTCGCGGGGATGGATGCATCTCAACATTACTATTCATTAAAAACTAAAGGCATTGTTTATCCGTGACGTTAATAAAACTCTCGAAGGGAAAACCAGATGCCCAGATGTCTTCATCCATTTCTAATGGACCATCTGTCTTCCCCTGAAGATGCGTCTCTTCTGCCACAGCAACGAGTAGAGTTATTTATCTTGAGCTAGTTACCCTACTTTTCGCCACAGAACAAGTCGCCGAGTGACTGAAGCAAGCTGGGGACCTCAGCAACGCCTCGCGTGTCTCGCTAGCAATGTCAGGAGCTGTTCCTGGGGAGAAGAAGTAGCTGCTGTCGAAACGGGCACCCGTCGGCCGCACGGGGACGCGAGGCCGGCCTCGGCTGCCTCTGGCTCATCAGGAAAGGCTTCCTGCAGGATGGGGTGCAAGCGCCACGTGGATTTATTGTCCTATCCGATTCCTCAGCGTGAGCGGGATGCAGGCAGCCTTCGAGACAGGTTATGTCTAAGGGGTTATGGCATAAACCCATCGTCTGCCACCGAAGAGGCCTCTTCCGAGAGCAACAGTGGCGCCACAGGTCCAGATGAAAATCCCCAAACCACCCGTGAAGGTCTATCTAGTACTGGAAGTGAAGCTGACGTTTCATCATTTACAGTTACTGCCCCGCCCAGGCAGCCCGCTGTCCCAGCAAGGAGTCCCTCCGAGGTTTGAGGGGTGGGGTGTGGGTGGAGACAGAGGTGGAATGAGAAGGGAGCTCTGGGGGCCCTCCAGTGGTCTGGGGGTCACCAGTCAGTCGAGGGGTTCGGGGTCTGTGGACCCTGTGCTTCCCCAGTGCACAGCTCTCTCTCTCTCTCTCTCTCTCTCTCTCTCTCTCTCTCTCTCTCCTGCCTCTGTGAAGAGCTTAGGTGCTCATAGCTGAGAAACTTCATCTTGAAACGGTTAAGAATTGGCGGCCACATCCAGAGCCTCCGGGGCCGTGGCCACAGCGGGGCACCTGTTGCGGGTGACGCACCGCGCAGATGGCTGGGCGCCATGGACGGGCTGGTCTGTAAAGTCTGTGGCCTCCGTCTTGTATGTGGAGAGTGGTTTGATCGTGTGGCCTGTTTGGCGTTTGTTGGATCCTCACCCAATCCCAGCTCTTCGTGGGGGGTTCTAGAGACCGGAATGATGGCTTTGGAGAACCGAACCCCAGACACTCCCCTAGAACATGGTTCCTCACCCTGCACTGCCTCAGGGGATGGAAGCGTCAGCCGCCTTTGTGTCTGCCAGGGGCGGGGTGGGGTGCATACTCTCACAGATGCAGCCTCTCCCAAGCTACCATAGCGATTTCCCATCCCGAGGCTGGCGCCCCTGACAGGGGATGCTCTTAGGGTACGTAGACTGAGGGCCAATCGAATGAGTAGACAGTGACTCTGGATGTGTGTGCAAACCTCCTCATCCCTGCCCTAGAACTGAGTGCATATATCTTCGATGACCCATCCGGATATTTGATGCTACATAATTGTGTGACATTTATACACTGGGTGGCATTGACGTTTCACGGGTGACATCTCTGCTTGTAGGGGATACATCATCCAGCTGTGCAGACACACGGACCCATTATTACCATGCAGTGGGACATATGCTGTCATGGAGACAAGTGCCAGAGGAGGGAAAGATGGATCTAGGTGGGGAAGATGTCAGGGAGGACGTCCTGTCTGATTCGGACCCCGAGGAAGAGTTGGGGTTACCGTGGATGATGAAGGAAGTGGGGGACAGGTCCGCTGAGAGAAGCGTACGAGCCAAACTCCAGAGGCAGGGAAGCACCTAGCCTGCTCGGGGAAAAGCAAAGAGTGAATGATGCCTGTCAGGTGTTTACAAGGGTCCCTGGCGTGGCGTAAGTTTAATGACAATAAGGCTGGAAAGGTAAAGTAAACAGAAGCCTAAGTGAACCGATCCTTCTCTATACTCCATGTTCGAGGACCTGGATGTTAGCCCACGAGCAGTGGAGCATCGTGAAACCGAGATGCGGGAAATTATAACAGACTAGAATATTAGGGAAAGTACAAGACACTGTGTAGGATGGAACTTTCTGGACTTGGAGCCCCTTGGGGAACGGCTGCACTCTCTCTTTAGGTTTTTCTAGAAAGCAGAGATGCCTGGTCCTTGGCACTGAACTCTGGTGTCACCAGTGGCTGTCAAGTCATGTCCATCAGTGGAGCAGAGACTGCTCTCCTTCAGACCCACGCTTGGGGTACAGCGAGGTTCCTGTGCAATGGTCCAGGTTCTCTACACCTGCTGCTTAGCAAACGTCTTTGACTTTCCAATAAAATTCTTCACATCCAATGATGTCAGTCTCCCTTCCTCTTTTCTCCCCTCCCCTCCCCTCCCCTTCCTTCCCCTCCCCTCTCCTCTCCTCTCTCCTCTCTCATCTCTCTCTCTCTCTCTCTCTGTCTCTGTCTCTGTCTCTCTCTCTCTCTCTCTCTCTCTCTCTCTCTCT
>PVKZ01009407.1:0-11232 GCA_004027375.1 Macroglossus sobrinus
CCTCCTCACAGGGCTCCCGTACCCTCCCAGTCCCCCAAGGCTGGCTGGGTTAAATGGGTCCTGAGACCCCAGGTGACAGAGCCCGCGAGGCCAGCCCCCAGGCAGATGTGCTTTCAGCTGAACACTTTGCCGTTCTGCTGTTTTCCTGCTGTGCTACATATGAGGAATGTGACAGGGCACAGCCTTTGCCGAGTGGAATTTTCTGGTGTGTCTCTCTAGTATAAGCAGCTGGGAAGCCAGGAGCCCACTTTCATTCCAGTCTTGTTTGTTTTTTTCAAGCCACTTGCCCTGCTCCATTCAGAGGTCTTCTCCTACATTCACTGTTTAATCTAGTGGCTCTCAGTAGTCTCTGAGCAGTGGTTGTCTTGTGGGTTGTTTGCTTTCTCTGGAAAGGAATTGGATTCCAGAAAGGAGAAAAATGGGAGGCTAGGCAGGAGGGGCTGCCATTCCAGAGGAGGCTGGTTCTGAAGTCGGTCCTCCAGGGTGGCCCCTTCCCACCTGCTCCTGGCCAAAGGGACCTTCCATCCCAAATCTGCTCAGGTTGCTCCTCTTGTCACACCTTGCATAGCAACTGCTGCACAGGATAACACCCCCAAAGCCTCCATGGCTCCCACAGCCTCTGTCCCCCCACTCCACTCACTTTCTCTACTCCAACCACAGTAATCACATTTCTGTTCTTCAAACCCATCTTCTCTGTGCCTCTCAGGGTAGGGTGAGCCTCCACCTGGACAGTCTCCACCCACCTACCCTGCTCCACTGGTGAACTCCTCCTGGTCCGCAGCTCCCTCCTCAAGTACCCCTTCCTCTGGGCAGGCTTCCCTGACTCTTGTAGGGGGCACAGCCATCCTCACACTTTCGTGGAGCTGTGTACTCAACATTGGTTTCTTCGCTCAACTGAAGAGAAAGGTGGGACCTCAGCTTTCTTGTTCAGTAGGTCTGCATCATGACACCTGGCACATAGTAGGTGCTTGATCATCACTTACTGGATGGATAGATGGATGGATGGATGGATGGATGGATGGATGACAGATGGATGAATGATGGACAGATGATGGATGGTCGAAAGGATCAACATGTCAGAGATGACACATCTAACACTCAAAGCTGGTTCAGAACTCCCAAGATTGTATCCACAAACTGTCCTTTTCTGACCAGCAGATCTTCACCCGATGGGAAGACAAAACCTCACACAGGATGAAGCCCTATTGTACCGGGGACCTGACCTGACTTTACTTGTTGCTCCCATGCTCCCATGAGGTGTGTCTCTTGGTCTTAACCTACAATCAAGGACATGGCAGCTCCAAGAAGCTGTGTCACTGCCTAGTGGTGGCCCAAATGGACATATACACAGGCCTGCGTGTCCCAGACCCAGGTTCTTCTCCACCCCACCATTTGTTCTGTTCAAGGTGTGAGAAAGATGCCCATGGGTGGGGGATTGTTCCCACGGAGCTGTGCTGAGGATTGGGTAACAAGCTCCTTCCCAATGAAAGCCATCAGTCACCTCACCCAAAATAACTCCTGATGATAATAGTGATACTAAAACTAATAATAATAAAAGTACCACCACCACTGCCCAGCTGGGCATGGACCCTGTGCCAAATTCTTGGCCAGCACTCCACTCTCCTCATCTCATTTAACCCTCTCCACAGCCCTGCAAGCTGCTACTGCTCATCTCTACATTACAGAAGGGGAAACAGAGGCTATTGGAGGTGCAGTGACTGCCCAGGTCCCTCAGCCACAGGCATAGCCAGGTGGACCCCGGGGACCTCATGTGGGGCTCATGGGCCTCCTCTGTGTCTCCCCAGCTCCAGCCATTCCTCTGGCCCTTCTGTGCTTCTTGCCATCACCACCCTCCACCTGCATGAAGTGACTCAATCTTGCCCTTTAAGTTCACTTGAAATGGGCTCCCTTTTTCAATTTGCCTCACCTGAGCAATAATATCCATGAAATCAAGGGTTCAACACACTAACTGCTTGTGGGTTTTTTTCTGATACCCAGTAAAATATATACACAACCCATGCACCATCCATAGTCACCTCTCAGACCCCCAATGAGGATGTCCCACTCCCTGGAAGACTCAGCCTGCTGCTGGGATGGCCAGAAAGAGGGGGAGGAGGTGGCATCCGGGTGGTAGACATGGCCTGGCCTCACCTGGCCCGGCCCGGCCCAGCCCAGCCCAGCCCAGCCCAGCCCAGGACAACCGTGGGGAAGACCCTACCCTTGCCTACTGCCCTCAGGCTGGAATTCAGGAAAGGAAACACTGTGGCAGCTAGAAGAGGCCCAGCTGAGCACAGGACCCATGAGGGAAGGCCCTGTGGGAAAGGGATCGAAAGGCTGTGATGACCCCAATGGCCTCTGAGAGTAGGATGCATGTTGGGGTGCTCCCCACATGCCTGCCCTCCCTCCCAAAGGAAGCCCTAGGCTCCGGGAACAGAATTCCCAGTGAGAGAAACCAGGAGGTACCTTCTGTTCATCTGCAAAGGGTCCTGCCAAGAACTAAGACAGGAAACTGCAAAGGAAAATCTGACAAGAAAAGGGAACAGAACCTTCCAGAAAGACAGCCACATCCCCAGCCACCACAACTGTGAGGAGTGGGGAGGCAGAGGAGCAGGTAGAAACGCCTCCAAGCCTGAGTGATGGGCTGTGGGGGTGAAAAAAACATGCTGAGACAGGACGTCTTCTCTGGGCCCACACTCCAGGGCATGTGGTCAAGCTGGAGGATGTCCAGATGCAGCACAAGCAAGGGAGGGGACCCAATCCAAATTCCCTGAAAAGTATGTGGGGGAACGAGAGGTTTTCCACTAGAAAAGAAAAGTATCAGGAGCCTAGTGGGGCAGACAGGCCTGGGTTCAAAGTCTCAGCTCCTATTACCACTGCAAATCCCTCTGCTCTCGGAGCCTCTTTTCCTCCATCCATAAAATGGGGCGCACTAGAATCTGTGTCTTAGGGTTGTGAAAAATAACAATGCTTAGCACATAGGAAGCACTTAGTATGTGTCAGCTATCACAGTGGCAACGTGCCTACTGTGTGCAGGTCATAGGCTGAGGTACATTCAATGGCAGCATCTCACTGAGCCTGCAGTAGAATCATAGGAAGCAATAAACATTCACCCCACTCATAGAGGGAGGCTAAGAGAAGGGGAAGGACTACTCACTCAGAGTCTCCTGTGCCAGGTGCTGGAGGAGGACTCCCACCCAGGCTTGGGCAGAAACAAAACTGACTGCTCAGAATCCCCCTCGACCCAGGTCTCCTTGAACTGCAGACTCCAAAGACTCCTACCCGTTTGAAGATTCAGGATCCCAGGGCTGGGTTCTGGGATTCCCAGAGGCCACATTGGGGGACTACTGGAGAGGGATCAGCTGGGCAACGTCCAGGGACTGCTCCAACCTCCACTTTCCTGGAGTCCGAAAACTCAGCACCCAGCGCACAGCCAGGTCCAGCACTGTAAACAGCCCAGCTTTCTGGCCACACAGTGACTCTGATAATTTGGACCCTCAGTTCTCCGAGAGGCCCTAACTCTTCTCCTATCCCCGGTTGGGGAGACGGGGTGTGCAGGCATATCCTCCACTCACACACTCTCTCCTAGAGCCTCCCAGCCATGAGGCCCCTCCCTTTGCCTGTCTTCTCCCATATCGATTGCATTTGCATCTGGAACAGATGGGGTATTGTACTTCTCCCCCCACCCCCATTTTTCACAGAGCTTTGGGCCAGGACATAACCATGTAATTAAAAGAAGAGAAATGCAAAACAACCCTCCTAGCGGGACTTAACCATCTTCCCTCCCTTGTAAATCTATTAATGAACTGTAATTGCAAAGACAGATCCTTTATTGAAACCTGGTAATCAATTCATTGTGGGGCAAAGAGCTTCCCAAGACCTGAAGCTTAATTTTTTATCTATGTAAAAATCAAGAAAACAAAAATACTGGTTAGAAAGCAACTTGCCAATAGATGTAGCTGCCCTGGGGGAACACTAGCTTTATCTTTTTCTGGAACTTGTTTATAACCTTCTGTTAATCAGACAGAGATCCAAGAGAGGTGTGGGAATTCCATGGAGAGGGTGGATTGAGGGAGAACCTGGAGCAGGTGTGGGGAGCACTGAGGTGAGTTTGGGTTTGAAAGACTTCCAAATGCCAGCCCCGCCTTCCTCGAAATCTAACAAGATGGTCCTTTTAGACTCGGGCCATCAGCAGGAAAAACATCCCCAGGAGAGTAGCAATGGGTGTGAGGCTGTTCTGGGCAGGGATCCAGGGTAGGTTGAGTTCCCAGTGAGATGGGACCAGTAGGCAGGTGGCTTATAGAGGGCATCCACACGGGAGGGGGAGTGAGGGATGAGGGGGAGGAAAGAGAGGAGCCAAACAAGGGCACGGCCTCAGCCTGGACCCACTGGGAGACCTGGAACTTGTATGGCACCACATGGATGTGCCCCCTCAAGCAATGATTAGCCAGGCCTTTTGTACCTGTGTCAGCCCATCATTAGCTAGTGGTCAGCAAGTGGGGAGATAGTAACCTCAGCCTTTTCACTTCAGCTGAGATTAATACTCACTACTGCTAGAACATGGGTGCACCAGCCCCGTAGAGAGGATCTGGGTGTGGCACCACCTTCCAGCCTGTTATAGGCTGAGTCGCGTCCTCCCAAAATTCCTTTGTTAAAGTCCTAACCCCTGGAAGTTAAGAATGTGATCTCGTCTGGAGATAGGGTGCTCACACAGGTAACAAGTTAAAATGAGATCATTAGGGTAGGCCCTAATTCAATCATTAGGGTGGGAACTAATATCAGTGTCCTAATAGAAGGGGGAAATTTGGACACAGATACGCACGTAGGGAGAATGCCGTGTGATGAGAGACAGATCCGAGTGATGCTCTTCACACCTAGGAACCACCAAAGGATGCCAGAAACCCACCAGAAGCCGAGGGGAGGCATGGAACAGAGCCTTCCTCACAGCCCTTAAAGGCACCGACCTTGCCAACACCTTGATCTTGGACTTCTACCCTCAGGAACTGTGAGATGACAAATTTTTGTTGTTGAAATCTCCCTGTTCTGGCAGGCCTAGGACACAAGGCCTAGCTCTCCACTCATTAGTAACATCTGGTGATTCTGCCCACCCAGCACCCAGCCTCTGATAACAGCCTCCTAATTTTCCTTGAGGAAACTGTTGTTCAGATTGGGTCAGTTCTAGTGCTCTATCCTCAAGTTCACTGATTTTATCCTCTATCATCTCTATTCTACTGTTGAGCCATTCAGTGAGTTTTTCATTTTAGTCATTGTATTTTTTAGTACTATAATTTCCATTTGGTTCTTTTATAATGTCTATTTCTTGCTGAGATGTTCTTTCATTTGTTTCCAGAGAATTCATAATTGCTTATTGAATCATTTTTATGATGGCTGCTTTAAAGTCCTTGTTGGATCATGCCAACATTTGATTCATCTCTGTACTGGCATCTGTTGATTATCTTTCTCATTCAAGTTATGATTTTCCTGGTTCTTGGTATGATGACTCTTTTTTTAATTGTATTTTGGACATTTTGAATATTATAAGACTCAATTCTATTTAATTGATTTTTTTTTTTTTTTACCAGCAGTCGTATCAAGAGGCCAGATGGTATGCATGCTCAGCTCCCCCCTGGCATGCCAGCAAAGATAGGGCACCAACTCTGTTTTTTGTTGTTTCTGAATGGGGATGTTAGGCTCAGCTTCCCACTTGCCCTACTGACACCAGGGATAGAGAAGCTGAGGACAGATTCATACCACCTTGTTGCTTCAAGATAGACACAGGAGATGAGCTTCCCACTGGGCCCTGCTGACACCAAAAGGAGGGGAGGGAAGCAGAGTAGCAGCTATCCCTGCCTCCCACCACCTCACGCTGCCTCATTGATGCCGGGCTGCGGTAGAAACCCTGCTTCTCTCTGGGCCCTGCTGATACCTGTCAAACGGTGGATTGAGAACCCCAGTGTGAATAGCCACACCTTCCATCACCATGTTAAGTCTCATTGCTGCCAGGTGGGAGTGGAGGCTTAGCTCAAAGCTAGACGCATCTGAAACTTCTCTGGCAGAGGAATCAAAGCATCTATGCCTGCTTACACAGGGTGGAGACAGGACAGGGTGGAATGTCAGCTCCCTGCTCCATCTTCCTGAAAAATGCGGAGCAGGGAAAAGTGGGGAGAGAGTAGTTTTTCTCTTGCTTTTTTGCTACAGTAAGGCAGATTTTGACAAAAAAGTTTTCCGTTAGTAGGCTACGCTCTTCCCAGTCTGTTGGCTAGAGTGACAGCTTTTTCTTGGAGCTTTTTTAGTCTGTGTCTGTCAGTGTTCTGGTTTGGAGGCCTCTGCAGCATTCTGTCAGGATATATGGGACGCAATAAGAACAGGGAACTCTCCATGATGTCAGTCCTCAGTTCTGAGGTCCCTAGGCAGTCCAGCTTCTTTCTTTCTTTCTCTTTCTCTTTCTCTCTCTTTCTTTCTCTCTTTCTTTCTCTCTTTCTCTCTTTCTTTCTTTCTTTCTTTCTTTCCTTTCTTTCCTTTCTTTCCTTTCTTTCTTTCCTTTCTTTTCTTTCTTTCCTTTCTTTCCTCTTTCTTTCCTTTCTTTCCTTTCTTTCCTTTCTTTCCTTCTTTCTCACTTTCTGTTTCTTTCTTTCTCTCCTTTTTTCTTTCTCTCTCTTTCTTTCTCTCTTTTTTTTCTTTCTCTTTTTCTTTCTTTCCTTCCTTTCTTTCTTTCTCTCTCTCTTTCTTTCTCTCTCTTTCTCTCTTTCTTTCTCTCTTTCTCTGTCTTTCTTTCTTTCTTTCTTTCTTTCTTTCTTTCTTTCTTTCTTTCTTTCTTTCTTTCTTTCTTTCTTTCTTTCTTTCTTTTTTCTTGTCTTCCCATGCTTGGCGTTGTGTTATATTCAGGGTTTTTAGTTATGAGGGGTAAGGGCTGGGAGGACGGGGGCTACTCCAACTTAGAGGAAACGGAAGTCTCATCTTTTTGATATTTTACTGTCACTCTTAGAAGCAGAGAAGCTCTTCCTAACCCCCACAATAGGTCACCTCCACCTTGTTACATGTTTCCATGGCAACCCATGTACTTCCAGTGTGGCACCATCAGCTGCATTCATATATTTGTGTGTTTATGTGAAATAATATCAATTCCTATCCTTCCACTTTATCAACAGAGCCCACAACAGTCCAAGGACAAGGGCAGACCCTGCTCACTGTTGTGTCCTCTGTGCATAGTATGGATCCTGGAAAAGACGTGGTAAGATGCACAGAGCACAGGGTTTGGATGGGGCAGGGGGGATTCTTCAGACAGAAATTCAGAAAGGGCTATTCTGAGGTGCTGAAATTTAGGCTGAGACCAGAAAGACACAACGATGGAGCCAGGCAGGTAAAGCTCTGAGCTTCCCGGCAGAAGGAACACCAAGTGACAAAGCCCTACAGTGGGATGAGTTTGCTGTATTCCCAGAGCAGCAAGAAAGCCAGTGACTGTGAAGGGAGGCAAAGAAATAGATCACATGATTCTTGTAGGGTGAGGAGAAGCCATTAAAGGATTCAGTGGAGAGAGAAGGGAGCCCAATCTGGTTGGCGGTGTAGGAAGGTCTCCTCTGTCTCCTCCTAGTGATCTGCAGGGACTGCAACAGGCACCCAGCTGTTGAAATACTGGATGACAGATGAGATTGGGGTGGGGGTGAGTCAGGTTAAGAAAAGAAGTGCTGGCTGAATTTGGGAATGAATGACTCTCCGCCTGCAGAAGGGTGTAGAGGGTAAAAAGGAGATAGAGTAGGTCCCCCCTCGCCCCACCTTTAGAATCTGGTTCTAACCCTCTCAGCTCAGGGCTTTCACCCATCCCCAGGGCCTCTGCAGATAAAGGTCTGGACAGGCAGCTCCTGCTCTGAATAGGGTGCTGTCAGCTGGCTCCTGCAGAAGCAGATGGTGTCATGGTAGGTGCCAATTGGAGTCCAAATGTCCTGTCTCAGGGAATTCCAATACTGGAGCCCCCCATGTAAGCATCTTCCCAAAGCCTCATCTGCTAAATCTGACCTACCTCACCTCAGGCCAGCCTGCTAGACACTGCCAATTAAAAACGGCATGTCCTCCAGGGGCTATAGACAGGACTCTGGGTTGAGTGTACAAGGGGAGCCCATGGCTCTTGAAGCCTGCCCCACCTGGAATCTCCACCAAGAATCATGGAGGCAAAGAGTGTTGATGCCGGAACTCCAGGCATCATCCACTCCAGCCCCTTTGACTTTCAGATGGGGAAACTGAGGCTCACAAGGCTTAGTAAAGAACAGTACATTGAGACCAGGCAAATCTTGGATTCACATTCCAATTCTGTTACCTCATTGCTGAGACTGTAAACAAGGGACTCTCCTCCTTTTTTGGTTTCTTCTCTATAAAATGTGGGTAATACTAGTAGCTAGCACTTACTCTGCATCAGGCGTTGTTTTAAGCCTTTAATATAATCACTCTTTAATCTTCAGAACAACCCCATGAGGTAGGTACTGGCATTACTTGTTCCACCCAAGGTGAGGAAACTGAGGCACAGAGGGTTTATGTAACTCGATAAAGATTTACCCAGCCAGTAAATTCAGAGCAGGGTTCAAATCCAGCAGGACTTCGAGTCTGGCCTTCCAGTCTGGCCTTCGAGTCTGTGCCCCCAGCCCCAATGCTGTCCTGTCTCCAGTACGTCCTTAAATATGACCTTGAAGGTTAATGGACATATGCCTGTAAAGTTCTGAGCACAGTCCTGGCACAGAGTCAGAGCTCAATAAATGCTGACTAAGGTGTCAGGCACCTCCCTGAACTCCGGGAAAACTGTGGTGACTGAGCCAGATGCAGGGCCCTGAGGGGCTTCCAGTCCCCTGGGGGTGTTGGAAGAATGAACTGTCATTTATAGCACAGAAAAGAGCTGGGGCTAAAGAAGATCAGTGGGCCATGGGAGTCCACAGAGGGAATGGCGTATGCAAAGGCACAGGGCCCAGAGAGGAGCAACAGAAGCCACTGTGGGCCTCCCAGAGGTCCAGAAAGGAATGCAATGAGACCTAAGGGGTTTTCCAGGGTCACTCTGTGGCCAGACAGGATTTGATAGGGATGGGATTGAGCCCAGAGTCCAGGAGGCTAGTGAGCAGCTGCTGGGGACGGGGCTGGGCTCATATTTAGATCTTCACTTTCTTACATTTCATAAGCAAGAGGGACTTTCACAATAAGAAGAGGGGTACCCTGCACTCTCTTTTAGACTGGGGAGAATAATTCTGTGAGCAGACTTGAAACTGCCAGGCAGTGGGCAAGCCAGGCACCCCTACTGCCCCCCTCTTCAGCACACCCATCCCCTCTCCCTCCCAGACTGTTCCAGCACATTAAATGATGAAGCAGCCTCATTACTGAAGCCTCTGGCTCATTAGTAGGCAGCTGGAGGGTCTGGGGGACCACTAAAGAGAGATGGGGGGGTGGGGAAGGGGGAGCAGCTGAGCCTGAACAGTAATAACAGCTGCACAGCGTTTTATGCTGAGTTTGGTGTATACAGTATACAGACATCCTGGGCATTTTCTCTTTTTTAAATCACTTACGATCCCATTTGATCTTCACAACCTGTTGCACTGTGCTGTCATTAGAACGGTCCCTGTTTTAGGCTGTGGATATGGACACAGAGAGGGGAAATGACTTCCTGGAGGCCAGGCAGGAGGAGGAGGCAAACCCATTTCTAACAACAGGAGCTTATGTTTCTTGAGCTCTTCCTGTGTGCCTGACCCATTACTGGCAGTACTAGGCACTCACCAAGGGCCTCGTAGGCCCTAATAAGGACTAGATTTTATTCTAAGATCTCCAGAATCCAGCGAAGGGTTTGGGCAAGGGAGGAGGGACAGGATCTGGGTTTATTATTTATAAAAATAACTTTTATATAGCAAGAAGAACCAGGATTGACTCAGATCTAATCTCATATCCAGTCCACCATGACAATCTGCCTTCCTCCACTGACCCCTCCCCACCCTGCCCCATTCCTCTCCACCTGGCCCCATCCCATCCCAGCACGCCCCATCCTGCCCCAGGCTCTCTGACCAGCCACAGGGCTGTGGCCCTTTTCCCCTGTCCCTGGGGTGAGACCTTGAGGAAATCTCCTGCCCTACCTGTGCCTCAGTCCCCACCTTCCTCTCTCCTTCCCTTCCCCCAGTCTGCACAATTTCCTCCTGGAAGGCCATTCCTTGGGCTCCCTGCTGATGAGGTGATGTGGGGGTATGTGAATGGAGGGCCCCTGGATGTGCCTGGATGAAGCCTCAGGAGGGCTGAGCTGGCTCTGGGGTCAGGGTCCTGATCCTGCTGTGGACTCCGCAAGTGACCCCGAGAGTCCCGTGCAGACCGTAACTATCTGAGACTTGGCCTCTCCCCCTGTGACGTGGGGATCAGACCTGTTCTGCCTCCTCCCTGTGGGTCTTTTTTGCAGTCATGTCCAGGCTCTTCACAAAACTGTACTTTGGGTGCCCATGAAGGGTGACCCCACACCCAGGAGCAGTCTGGGGACAGTGAGGGTGGGTCCCAAGGTTGTGCTGGAGCCCTCTCCACCCTGCCCACTCCCTGCCCCAGCCTCTCTTGCCCTCCCCAGGCACAGGTGTATGTAAAAGGCTGTCGGCTCAGGAGCAGAGGGCCCTGCAGATCTGAGCAGCGTTGGGACTGAGGGTGAGGGCTCTCTGTGGGCGTGAGTGTGTGAGTGGGGGATGTCATGAGTGTGAATTTATACACCTATGTGTGAGTGTGTGTGAATATGTCTGTGTATGTATCTGCATGAGTGTCAGTGTGTAAGTGTGTTCAAACACATGTGTGTCTATGTTTGTATCTGTGAGTTTATGTGAGGAACGTGTGTGTCTATGTGTCTGTGAGAGCTCCGCCTTCCCTCTGCTTTGCTCACTCCAGTAGCAGGCTCAGGGAAGGTTCCAGAAGGGGCCTTAAGCCCTGGTCCTCAGCCACTGAGCCCAGCCAGCCCTTGGGACATGGCGGGGCCTTCTGACCTGTCCAGTCCCTGGCCAGCCCCCTCCCCAGCCCAGGAAGCACCAGACCCCTCCATGCTAGCCGGGCACTGCCTTGGGCCCAGCCTTGTGGAGGGACCAGGGGGCCGACTGTGCTGTTCTCTTTGCACGCTGCCAGGAGAGACCACTATGCCTACTCCTACTACCCGTAAGTAGCTCCGCTGGCCGTGGGTCCCAGCCCCTCCTGTGGAGCCTCTGCCCTCAGCCCCTCCTCCACGGGCACCTCTGTCACCGTGCTTCCCTC
>PVKZ01009408.1:0-11261 GCA_004027375.1 Macroglossus sobrinus
GGGAGGACTGACAGGAAGCAGCGCTGGGAAAACACCTCAGACTCCGTAAACCTTTAAAAACGTGTCACTGTCTTTCACACGGCGACATCCCTTCGGGTGGCAGAAGGGGGACTGTCTCTGTCCCATTCTCACGGGGGACAGGCAGCTTGCTGACGGAGCGTGCTGGTGGCAGCTCGCTGGCTGGGGAGTGTGAGACGGGAGATCGTGCAAAAGCCTGGGGCTGGGGGGACACCTGGGTTCATTTCCGTCCCTACCTTGTGTTTCTTACTCAGCAGAATGTCAGTCTAGTGACGAAGAGGACGTGTGACTCTCTCATATAGCCACTTGCCACGCACGAACGTCACACTCACACACACAAGCGACGTGGCACGGCAACATGAGGCAGATTTGGTCGGTAAACGTTGGCTGACGTTAATTCAATGCGCATTCTAAATCAACAGAAATAATATGCATTTATAACATCAACAGGAATATAAATATTGCCGTTTCAAATGTATGCGTCTCTGCGACACGGCCATGCCCTTCTCTTGTGCAAAATGAAAACCTCACAAACGCAGAGCCATGTGCCCTGATGTGCCGGTTCTCGAACCCACGGCATGAGGTAGATCTTACCTGCACAGATGTCGGCCAGGTGACCGGTGAGAGGGATTCACCAGCCCGGAACACTAACAAAAAACGCTGGCTATAAAGTGAGTGTGGGTCGTGGACTCTTCAAGCCAACGTTTACACCCATCAGCGTGAACATCATTAGCGAGAGCAGCCGTCTCCGTGAGGACACCACCGGTTTCTAACCAGCAACCAAGAAAAGTAAATTCCGCAGCCATCTCTTCACAACCAGTGTAAAATTAAAGAAAACCATCTTGGTAAGGACCAAGTGTCTTATTAAAAGCATCCAATATTGACAGCGTTCGTGTCAACGGTGAGATTCTGGTAGATTCAAAGCAAGGTCCGTGGACCTTGGTCATGGTCGGCCGGCGGGAAGACGGGCGCCCCGCCGTCTGCTCGAGGAGCCTGACGGCCGTGACCCGGGTCGCGTTGTCAGCGTCAGGATCTGGCGCGTGTGTGTGAGGCGGGACCGTGTCCCACCGTGTTGGCGCTGGAGCCGTTTCTGAGTTCCGGCCGCACTGCGTCTCGCCGCGGGTCCGTTCGCTCGGCCCCAGGTGACAGCGTCACGAGGAAACGTGGCATGGCCGCACCGTGAGCCAACCGTCCCCTGCGCGAGCACGAAGGGCGGCCGGGACGCTCGGGCGGACTCACACCCGCCATCCAGACGTGCGAGCGTGAACGGCGTCCACGAGAAAATAAGGTGGAAACGGCTCCTCGTCCAGCATTTGGCGTGGGAATGGGCCTTTCCTCCTAAACCACTCTAAAATTTAAGATTAAAAAAAAAATCAGACTATTCTTCTACCTGGGCACAAAGCAGCTGTCTCTCGCATCCAATGTGGCAACTCCACGAGCAGAACCCCCCCGGCCTGCCACTCCACGGGGCACCCCAGGGGACTCCCGTAAGGTCCAGGTGCGGTGGGTTTGGTCAAGGACGTGGCTTCATCCCGCAGCTTCCGGCATTGGCAGTTATCATAGAATAATCACACTTTCTAAAGCTAGACGGAAGGACTTCGACCAGCAATGATAAACACCAAAATATTTTTAAATAACTAGAGAAATAGTTGCCCAGCCCTCTGTGCTCACCGCCGAGATGCTTCTCTTATCAAGTTCCGAGAAGAGCTCGCTCCATCTTCGGCGAATGAGAGGTTTTTTTTTAAAAAAAAATCAATTTCCCGGCATGTATTTGAGCTTCTTTTCAGATCTCCAGTTAAAATATTTACCTGAAAGTAACCAGTTATCAAATAGCGGTTTCGTGCTGATCGCAGACATGATGCTTATCTCGATGGATTCAAAAGCAATTCAGACGTGACACCCTGGAGTTCATACTGCGGATAAAACACACCTACGCGTCTCCGATGGCACCGATCCTGGCTCCAGCAGCGTTTCCAAAGTCAGGGCGACAGCCACGTGTGTGGGGGACGCGAAATCCTGGCAGCTTCCAAAGGTCAAGGCCACGCCCCGTCCCCTTCATCTGGACCCGCCGGGGTCCCATGTCGTCGTGCCTCTGTGCGCTCCGACGGAACCCGGCAGGAGGGCCCACGAATGGCGCCACCAGCTACCTCCGGTGTGGCCGCGCGTGAGCAACGAACCAAAGAGACACTCGCGTAAAAAAAATAAATACAAGACTCACCGATCGGCCCAGGACGGAAGTGGGTCTTAGCTCGTTGTTAGAGCGGACGGCACGTGACAGCGCTCTGTCACGCGAAGGCTGCTGTGTGACACGAGGGTCACCACGGTTCGCCGTAGGGCTCAAACGAAAAGTGAGAGTAAGCACAGGGCAGGGCCGGCCATCGCCCTCGGCCGGGGCACAGTGGACGCCACGGGCACTCGGCCCGCCCTCCGTGCCCACTCCCCGGCTCCCGCTGCCTCCGACCCCCACCTCTGAGGCCTGAGGGCGGTGGGGGCCCCAGACCCCGCTCGCTCAGGGGTGGGGGGCCTCGTAGTGCTGGGAGAGTGAGGGCAGGAAGGACCTTTCTGGAAGGTATCCGCCCCCCGGGGTGACAAGCAACAACACGATTACAAGCAATTTGCATTAAACCTGCAGTGTGTTTCCCATATGGAGAAGACAAATAAATCTAGATTTAGTATTTCAAACTCTTATTAGAGAATTCGATAGCTTCAATGTCGGTTAAAAAAATAAATAAATTACAGACTCTCTCATTTTTTGTGAAATCCCCAGCAGACAACCATCGCCGTTCCCAGTAAGAAGCCAGCCAGGTCTCACACGATGTCATTAAAGCAAGTACTTGTTCCAACAGCCCAGCCGAGCTGGTTAATAGCAGTGCCGAGCGGTGCTCGCCGGAACGTGAGGACACGATGAGCCGAGGGGACCCAGATGTACAGACGTCACCCACAGGCCGCCTTCTGGTTTCAGGGAGAACAGACAGCCACACAACCCTGAACAAGACAGCAATGACGAACTAGGCTTAAAATGCACGTGACACGATAGTAACCGCTTTACAAAATATGGGTCAAACTGTCCTGGGAAGGACTGACACACGTCTCTAACAGGCCTGGAGGGAAGGAGAATAGTCATTATCAAAAAAAAAAAGAAAAGAAAAAACTGATGCATCGAAAAATAACTGAGTACAATAATTTCCCACTCTACTGTCGACTAGCTGCTGACACGCCAGCTTCTAGCACACTCAGGATGGGCACACCGGATGGGCACACAGCTTCTCCTGACGCCGGGCTCTCGGAGGGCCCGGCTCACACCGACGTTGAGTTCACGCCGGGCGATGCATCTAATTATCTCTCTCTGAACCGGCGGTCAAGGTCACGTCCGCAAAGGGCTTCAGACTTACCCGTCCCTCTATCGTTATCGCGTCAAGCTGCTTGTCCGCGGCCACTCCCGTCCGTCCCCCACCTGTTCCGGGTTTGTCCCCACAGGAAATGGGTCCCAGGTGTCTCAGTGAGTGGACACTAAGAGTACTCGTCCCTCACCTCGCCTTCTTTCTTTCCCGAGCCCGTCATGGCTGGCCGGCCCCAGCAGGCACCCGTCGGTCCCGGGCGGGGGGTGGTTTCGTGGTCGTTTTGATGTCTCTTTTCTGCATCATTTGGCCGCACAGATCTCCGTGCGATGGCCCCGTTATTGGTCTTTCCTTACTTGAAGCCAGTCTTGGGTGATTTATTTCGATTTTGATTCTGAGAGCTCAGAATTCAAATTCCTCTTCGAAAGATGGTATTTTTCTTTTGTCAACGTTTAATATGATCACCTCTAGTTAGTTATTCGTCTGCTTATACGTGTAGGTGCCACGAAACCTATAGAACAAATAGAATGAACAAACCTTCAGTTTGAGTCAGATCGGCGGGGCAACGGAGAAATCACATTTATAACTAACTAGTCACTAAATTCTAACAGCAGAACCCTGTATCTCTTCGGTTGGCCGTCACTGGTATCGTGAGTATGAATCTTTATGGCGAGGAGAGGTCCCTTTTTCCTTCCAGTGTCACTCATCTCGCACCGGAGGGTAACTGCAGCTCAGAGAGGCCACCGCCCCGGCCTCAGACGCACCCCCATGATGAGTGACAGGCGTACATTCACACCAAAGGCATCCGGTCCAAACTTCTAGTGCTTTCTGTCAGCAACGTGACGGGTGACGTGCAGCATTCCAAGCCGGCGGCCGGACGGGGCGTGTGCTTCTGCTTCGCACCCTGCAGCACGGGCCTCTGTGGCGGCCGCCCCCGGCCGAAGCCCCGTCCGTGTCCCCGAAACCCGCAGAGACACGTGGGGGCGGGCAAGGAGCCCCGGGCATTAGAGGAGTCCGCACAGCCCCCGGCCCGGCATCACAGTCGTGGGACGATGATTCTGTCGGGTGGTCGTCGGACCTCCGGTCCACTGGGTTACTCTGAGCAGAGCAACCTTCTTCAGTACCAACTTGATGGAAACCACCGTCCATTCTCTCTGAACACGGCTGTCCCGCTGGCTACGGAACCCCAGAGGCTGTATAAAATGCTGTTTCTACCGCCTCTCATGGGGAGGACCTTACGACGGGACACCTTCGGGGTCCTTAGCCAGTTGGGGAGCAGACAGACCATGTTCGGATCGACACTCAGCCTCGCCGGCTGGACCACATGCGGCTGGTCCGTGGGTCAGTGATGGGTCCCACCGAAGCACCTGCCGCAGGCCCCAGTCCACAGCCCTGGAAAGAACTATGTGGTCTCTTTCTCCAGCTTCATGCCACATAGCGCCTTTCCCAATAAAAGTTATAATAACAGATTAAACGCGCGGAGACGCCAGCGGACTAGTGTTTGTCCTTCCACTCAGGCATCCGAGAAACAGAATTGCTAGAAACTCCCGACAGCGTTTCATAAACTTATATATAAATATATAAATAAACTTATATATATAGTCAGGCACAGAAAAATAGTTTTAAATGCTGATAACCGTTGGGGACGATGGTATTTTAATCGTCTGTGCCGTAGGCAAAACTCGTCCGCCTGTTGCTACCGTCACGTGCACCCTGCTCCCCGTGCTGCCAGGCGGGGCAGGACCCGTGATGCCGTCAGCTCTGGAGCGTCGTGGAGGAGGAGCACGGAGAGTGCTCTCCAGTCGGTCACGCCGATGGCCAAGGTGCTAGCAGAGGGACAGCGTGACTTTCCCCAGGCGCGAACACGGTGCTTGCGTCATATACGAACCAGCTTAACGGCGCTCTGTACCCCACGCCACCTTCGAGAACCTTTTAAAGAGCAGACCGTACACTCGGAGCAAGAAGGCTCCCCCAGACGCGGTCTCAGCTCAGAGCCAGTGTCCTCCCCAGACCACACGGGGCGTCGTCGAAGGCAGCACCTACCCCCTCGGGGCAGCGTGGCAGGTGGACTCACGCCAGCGGACTGCGGCCGTAACGAACCGGCCCCTCTCTGTCAGGTGGGGACTCTTTCCCGCGTGTTTGTGTATCATTTGTCTTGTCACACCGATTATAAAAGATGTATCTCTCCGCTTCCAAGTGAATTACGAGAATTGATTCTAAATTTCAAAGTTATCCAATGCTTTAGTTACCTGTCGTAACTTTCATACTTTTTGGTGACAGGTATTTTTTTCAATCTCATCTCACGGTGGCTGGCATGTAATGATGCTCGAAGGCTAATTCTCCATCAGGTGTTGTCTTGGACTCGGGTTTTTCTTTTTAAAGGGGCCCCTTTCAGGAGTCCCGATGTATTATTCTCAAGGGGTCTTGATGTCATTAATGCTCATTCTATGGGGAAAAAAAAAGAAACAAACAAACAAACAAAATATTATTAGCAGTCCCAAGAGGTAATATCTCTTCCTGTGAAAAGAAAAAAAAAATAGTTTATGTATTAACGTCAGATGACTAACACGTTATCACAACAGAAAAAGCTTTTCTAGCAACAAACGCAGAGAAGCCACGAAGGCTCCAAATGCTGGGGACAATGACAAACGAGCCTTTAAGTGACACGCTTGAAATAAATACGACGTAAATCCTGCTGCCAGATCTCAGTCCATAGTTCAGCTGGGAGTTGTCCGTTACGTGCCCTGTTTTGTCCTTGGTGACTTCATGGGACCATTCCTGGACTCGGTGGCCATCAGAGGCCAGCCCCTGATGGCATCTGGTCCCCCGCGGGCCTTCCCGTGGACGCCTGGCCTGGCGGATCATCCCTCTGATCTCCCAAGCGACCGTCCAGGTGACGCATCGTCCATCTACGACCCGACCCGCCGACCAGGCCGACGAGTTTGGGGTGCTCCCCTCCAGCATGCCGTAGAACAGTCACGCCTCGGGGAAGGGGTGACGCTGCTCCGACTTTACTCTCTGCTGTGCCGAAGACGGCGCCTTCAAAATAAAAGGCGTTTTTATTTAATGAACTTGATTTCGCTGCAAGTCATTTACACTTTGGCTTCAGACTGTGATTATGGGTTCGTATGTTAACACTGGCATGCAGATGTCAAATAAAAATGTGATTTATGGGAGACGAGCAATAGTTGCACTGAGAAAGGAATAGAAATAGTGTTTATTTATAGGGTTTGGCTCATGTCCCAAACTCTATACGAGACCCACGCATACATACGCTGTGTCATAAAGTCGTTACGACAAATTCGAGAGTCTGTATCCTCATCTCCCTTCCATGGACGGGAAACCGAGGCTGGCAGCGCTGAGAGCCTTGCCCGGGGCGGCATGCGTGAGGCGGGCCCAGAATTTAGGGGACCCCGCATGTTCCACCCCCAAAAACCTGTTTCCCAGCACAACTGTGGGTTTAAAAGGGGAAGATGGATTTGGAACGCACGTGAGAAACAGGGTTATGACGCTCCGAGAGAAAACGGACGTGGTCTCACTTGTCTCCAGAGACAGACACGTCACCGCCCCCACTGGCCCAGGTCCTCACCGCCCCCCCGGCCCGTGTCCTCACCGCCCCCACTGGCCCGGGTCCTCACCGTCCCCCCTGGCCCATGTCCTCACCGCCCCCCCCCGGCCCGGGTCCTCACCGCCCGGCGCGAGCAGCCTCCGCATCCCCCGTGCTAAACAAACCCCGGGGGTGACTATTTACTGCCTTTGTGCCTGTGTTTTGAATCCCAGTTGGACATCGGTGTCCACATTCGGTCCGACCGCACGTCCCCAACTCCGAGCTCCGCACCCCGACCCCCGCCCGCTGCTCCCACCTTCCTCACCGCCCGCGGCCCCAGGATTCTTCCAGTGGCTCCTGCCAGCCACCCCCCGCTCCCTCCCGTCCTTCCCCACTCTGCCAGGACGTCCCGTCCCATGGGCCGAACCCCAACTCCTCCCGGAGCCAGCCGCTTCTCCCCACGCCCTGCTGATCCCCCCGCCCCCCACCCCTCGCTGCATCACTGCGGCCACCCCCGTTTCTGCCCTGACCTCTGCACTGTCAGCTCTCCAAACCGCCACCAGCGCCAGCCTTGCCTGCAGGAGCCGTGTCACACTGCCGGTGGGGTGACGACCCTGCAGAGGCACCCAGGGCAGCCGGCGGGTGTCCCAGTGCTGATGGGGGCACCACCCCGTGCCCTCCCAGGGGCCTCCTCCGGCTTCCCTCCCACCAGCCACGCCTGCTGCTCCTGCCCTCCGGCCCTCAGGGAGGCTGATGTCCCCATGATGTCCCCACCCCCCACGAGGCCGCGAGCTGGCCTCCCTCCCATCTGTGGTCCAACGCCAGCCTCTCGGCGAGATCAGACCAGACGCCGTGTTTAAAACAGCCCCTGTGTCCCCCAAATATTTCCAGTCCACGCACCTGTTCCCCTTCCTTCTACCCCCCGCCCCCCATCCCACGTGACGTCGCAAAAAACTCACTCACTCATCACATACGCGGTTTGCTTTCCTCTCCCTCCCGCTCCCTCGGTCCAGGGAAAACACGGACCCAGGAGGGGACACGGGGCTGTCTCTGCTTCACGATGTGTCCCTAGAGCAGCGTGGCCCGCCCGGCAGGTGTGCGATACATATTTGCCGAGTGAAGAGCCACAGTCGCCGCGCAGGCACCGCTCCGGCTGCGTCCCCCGCACCCCACGGAAGGAGGGACCCGCCCAGGGCACCAACGACAGACGTGGACGCCGATGACCCTGGAGGTGTCACACGTGGCGCCCGCACGAGCACACGCTGCTCGGGGGCGCCTCGGGGCTCCGCATGGGGCCCGCCGCTCGGCACGTCACAGGCTCGTGTCCCGGCAACGTCCTCGTGGAATTTTGAAATGATAAGCGTGGATGCTTCCTGGAACCGCCCTCTCCACCTCCGAAAATAAAATAAAATGAAATCGCTGACGGGCGGGAATACGCAGACGCCCCCAGAGGCCTCTCTGCTCTCCAGGCTGTTGGGGAGCCTCTCGAAGAGAATTTTCAATCCCAGGAAGCGACATCCTGATCATGGGCCTGTCTCACCTCCCGCCACCTCCCCAAGGCCCCGGACACGCCTGCCCTCTGCACCCCAAAGGATCTCCGAGGTGAGGCCTCGCTTCCCAGCCTCGGGACTAAATACATCTCATTCCGGAGAAAACGGAATTAAGGGCGATGTAAATTCCCAGACACGGAAACCAAGGCCACGAGCCTCGTGAGCCAGAAGAAATTCGTGGCCGAAAGCTGTGTTTCTGATTCGATTTGTAAACACGGCGTGCGGATCTACGCCCAGGCATTGCAGTGTGCCGGATGTCAGCACCCCCGGGAGAGAGGTCGCTTAGAAGATAGATTTTGAAGTCTTGAGTTCAAGCCTAAACCCGGGGGGCAGGGGCATCTCTTAGCCGGCAGCTTTTGAGAATCGGGGTTACGAAGTTCCGTACGTGGGAAAGCCAACGTTTAATTTTTCCCACACGAGAAACGAGGAAACCGTGGCAGGCGATAAGACGAGGGTTGCCGCCAGCATCGAATCAAAGGAGGCACATCAGACGTATTTTGCAAACGACATGGCACGTCACGGACGCTTCTCGCCTGCGCACCTGTGACAGCGGTCACGCATGAACGGGACGGACGGGAAGGATATTCCAGTGTCCACGGCCAGTCTCAGCGTCCAGAGCAGCATTTTCTGTGCTCTGCTGAATCTCTTCCAGACGCAAGGTTGGGTGCGTGTTTTTACCAGAGTGAGCAAAAGAAACGTGTCCCTAACCCCGGTCTCCTGCTTGGTGTCGGCCAACTGCTCACCGGAAGGCCAGGTGAAGGATCGCTGAGCCAGACGCCCCGAGAGCCAGGTGATGGATCGGGGGAGGGGGCAGGTGAGGACGAAGCCCAAGGACCAGTTTTTGCAGATGGATGAGCTGCTTCTTCTTTAAGTGAAGACTTCGGAGCCCGGTCAGCACCTCCCAAGGCGTCAGCGAGAGGAGAGGGGCTGGTTGCGCCCCCAGGAGGTGAGAGCTCAGGGGATGGGGGAGCCCAGACATTCCATCCGGAGGGAGCTGAAGGGCGCACACCCCGTGACCGACAGGGCGTCCCCCGTGGCCCCTGCGCTCCGGGGTCCTCCCCCTGGCACGTGGCTGTCCCCCCGTCACTTCATCTGGCACTCGGTCCCGAAGGCTGGTTCCAGGGAGTTCTGCAAAGCCGACACTTCGTGCACGCTTGAACGCAGGCCAAAGCCTCCCGCTTGTTAAACGCTTTCCGTCCGTTCGGCTAAGGGAGATTTATGGGGTGAGGTCTCCCCGAGCCGCGTCCCAGCTCCCTCTCGCCTCGCCTCCCGCTTGGCCAAGCAGCGTCTTCCCAGAGGGGTTAAAACCAACGGGTTCGCTCCCCTGAGCCAGCCGAGCGCTCTGAGCTCACGGCAGCGTCTGCGTCACGAGGCCGCCCGGCCATGGGCCGCCGGTCGCGAGTGGACGCGCCCCCACCTGGCCGTGGCCCAGGCTGCCGGCCGGAGGAGGCCGAGCAGAGGGAAGAGGGTGCCCCGTGCTCACGGCCCTGGCACAGAAGCGACGTGTTCTCGATGCAGAAAAATGTAAAAGCAAGAAAAAAAATTAAAACGCACAGAACCGAACGCAGCCTCCGCTGGCGGCCCGGCAGCCACCTCCCCGGACAGATTGTCACGCATTTAATGAGTTCCTTATCGTGAGGACCAGCACTGAGAAAACCCTCCATCCCCAGTATTCTAAACAGCATAAAATTCTGAGTGTTTCCTCCGCGCTGGGATAACTTCCTCCGATGCCCAGTCAGGGACTTCGCAGGCACCTTACTGATACTTCCGATGACGGAACCGTCCTCCAGAAACGCTGCGCCAACTCCCGCCCCCCCCAGGCCGCATCGGGGTGCATGCCCTGCCGCGGAGACGGTTGCTGGATGTTCACCAACATTACCAGCGCGAAACGCCCACCCCGCTGGCTGCGTTCGCGTGCGCTCGCCGAGCCGCACAGCTGAGACTCGTCCTGTGCCTGCTCGCTGCAGGGAGGGCCTCCGGGCACGGCGCCCCTGCAGGAAGCAAGTCAGCTCCAGGCGGTGGGAAGCCTGCTTCCGGCACCCACGCTTGGGAGGGGTGCACAGTCTTTGCAGAGGAAGAACCAGAACGCTCCTGGGCCGTGTGGGGGCCGGGTCGGTTCCTGGGCACGTAAAGGAGGGTAGCGCGCGGGATGGAGTGGAGCTTGTCCGTTTTTCTTCCGCTGCCCGAGCTTTGCGTGGCATATGCATCGAATCACAAAGCTTCTGCACGGCAGAGACAGTCGACAGAGGGCAAAGGCGACCTACAGCGTGAGAAGAAACACTCACAGAACATCTACCCGGTGAGGGGCTCATTTCCAAACTCGATGAGGAACTCCTACAACTCCAGAGCAAAAATAATAATAATAATAATAATAATAATCGGACTTAAACATGGGCCAAAGATCTGAGTGGACGTTTCTTTAAAGAAGACGCAGACGCCAGCTGGTACCGGGAAAGGGGGTCCACGTCACTAGCATCAGGGAGACGTGAGTCAAAACGACAGTAACAGACCACCTTACACCTGCTGGGACGGCCGCTGTCACGCACACACACGCACGCGCGCACACACGCACACAGGCGCACACACGCACACAGGCGCACACGCACGCGCACACACGCACATGCACACGCACACACGCGCACACACGCACGCACACACACGCACACGCGCACACACGCACACACGCGCACACGCATGCGCGCACACGCACGCGCACACGCACATGCGCACACACACGCACACACGCACGCACGCACGCACACATGCGCACACACGCACATGCACACGCACACACGCGCACACACGCAC